>MU719484.1:90569-187075 GCA_026770625.1 Nicotiana glauca
CTTGACTTCATATGGATTGTTGATTGAAATGAAATTATATTCTTGTTGATGAACACCTTTGTGATTACATTAATGGATGGTAAGGACTATTATGAACACATGATTGTTTGGTTACTATGAAATGACATTCTTGATGATATGAGGCCATGTGATGGAATTGTGGGTTGTTGTTGTCACCATGAATTGCAATATCCGGTGGAATGTGAATTGTACAGTGGAAATTATTAAAGTTAAAGTCAATGGATAGTTAACTCATGTCAGGTGTCTATTTGTCATCCTTGTTATGTGTGTTTGGGAGTTGATATTATTTTCGAGAATGTGTCATAATAGAGCTCGTAAGTTGAGAAGGTCATCTGGAAGGCTGAAATTGTCGTCCAAGGAAAATATTTTCGCTTGATTGAATACCAGTTAGTTTTGACTTGAAATGTACCATATAGGTATTTTGATATAAAACTGTGCAGTCCATGTTCTGGTATCCTTATGTTAATATAGTGCTTGTAATACTGGGATTAGGATTGTGGATATATACATTGTGGTGCTATGTATAGTTGTGGATGTGTCGTTAAGACGAATTTGGTGGTTCTCTGACAGGTGGATAGGCCTAGTTACAAAGGAGACTCTGCCGAAATTTCTGAAGAATTTTAGAGTTAGTAAAAATTTAAGGACTTGAGGTAGATTAGAAATGAGATGTGTGATGCTAAAGTGTTTGGGGAAGAATCTAATCCTCATTCGAGGACGAATGATCCTAAGGGGGGGAGAATGTAAGGCCCCGAAAAATTTCGCTAAGTAACCTAGGATTTCGTGGTACCACATAGGCTAATTATAATATTTTATGTGGTATTAACATGGTGTACATCAATTGGAATTGGTAAATATATGTATAATTCTCATGGTAAGTAATTTGGGGGGCCAAGGAAAAGCCTAAGTCTAAGAAAAATTGGAAGAGTCCATAATAGGCTAAGATTCCCAATGATCTTGCACTAGTCCATACTTTGAACGAGTATATCTAAATATGTATAACGTTTTATGTGGTGAATAGCATATCAAATGAAAGGTCTTTGAGTCTAGTTTCCAACACTTCAAACCGTTCATCATTTGGACATTCCTACACAAAGTTATGATCAAATTACCAAAAACTGGAAAAATGCGANCGAATCTGCGGCGCGCATACCCATTCTGCGGTGGATTCTGCGGTCGCATAGTTGACATCAGAGGGTTAATTTTCTAATTTTCATAACCCGACCCCATTTTGATATATAGCCTTTGGGGCTTCATTTGGGGTCATTTCCTACTGATTTTAGAGAGAGGTGAGAGTATTTTAGAGAGAGAAGGAGGAACCCAACATTTAAATCATCCAAACCTTGCATCAATCTTCAAGAATCAAAGAACCCAATCACAAGATCTTCATCTAAGAGGTAAGATTCTATACCCTAGGTTTTAATTTCGAGTTTGGAGTATAAGATGGGTTATTGAGGTATGATTCTTGGGTGTATTAGTATTGTGTATACATGCATGTACAACTTAGGTTTATGGGAAGATTGTTTAACTTAAATAAGTAAGATTGGGTTAGGGAATGAAGGAAATCTTGAAAAGGGGATTTGAAATCAAGATGCTCATCTAGTATTTGATAAAATGCTCAAATGAGCTAGAGTTATGAATATCTTTCTAATTTTTGCTCAATTTTGCTATGTCTCAAAATAGATTGAAGTTGCTAGAATTTTCGGAACGTTGTAGTAACTTAAGGAAAGCTTAAACGAGGTATGTATGGCTAACTTTGACCTTTGTAAAATTACCTTGTTTGGTGTACGAATATTTGGTGTGTGATATCTACGTGGATTGTTTGTGAAATTCTTGTGGTTGGTTTGTTGGGTGTTTGATTGGTTTTATTGAGTGTTTGTGGTTTAATGGTTCAAGTAATTGACAATGAACTAAATGCGTGATTGTGAAAGTGTTATGTGGTAAGAGTTGAGAAACAAATGATGGAAGGAAAATCATAAATGATGCAATTGGAACAACTATGGTAATAACATATTTGGCTTGTTGTGGAAAATTATTGTGGTGACTTAAATTGCATATGAATTGTTGAAAATGAAGGAAAATGGTATTGATGGTTATGGAAACTTGTAAATTGTTGTGGTTGTTCTTAAGAAGTGTTGTTGTTGATCTTTGTGAATTGTTGATTGTTGTTGTGTTGTTTGTGAATTGTAACTGTACGGTGGGATCGGGTTGCGCGCCGCAACACGAAGTAATAAGGTGTGGGTTGTGGTGATAAGGGTGGCCGAGGTAATAAGGGTGGCCGAGGTAATAAGGGTGGAAAGTGATCGAAATCACTATTGAAACAAAATATGAGCAACTTGTGAAATCATTGATGTGAAAATGTGGAAGGGGAAACAGGAGAGTTTGTAAACTTGTTTGGCTTGATTGTTCCTTTCATGTGTGTTTGGTTGCTGCTTCTATTACTGTTCTCTACTAGTGTATCAAATTGTGAAATCATTGATGTGGAAATGTTGAAGGGAAAAAGGAGAGATTGTAGACTTGTTTGGCTTGATTGTTCCTTAACTGTGTATTCGATTATTGATTATGTTATTGCTTGCAACTTGTGTATGGTTTGAGTTTACTTAGGGCAAGGTTTGTTCATACATACCAATACAATTCAAATGTACTGACGTCCCTTTTGCCGGGGGCGCTACATTCGTGTCATGATTGTTGGTGGATCTATAGCAGGTACTCCAGTCCACCGATTGTAGCTCCCCTTCATTTTCCGTCAGATGTATTGGTGAGCCCCTTTCCTCTCGGGGCCTTGTGTGGCTCATGCCACTTTTTATTTCGGAGTCTTGTTTTGGTTTTTGGTGTAAGGTATAGCCGGAGCCTTGTTACCGGCAAGTATTGTATCACCCTTTTTATCCTTAGAGGCTCCGTGGATAGTAATTGTGGGTTGCGAACTTATGTAAATATGTGTTTTGTATATTGGGCAGTGTAAGATGTAAACCACGCTGAGAACCATGTATGTTGTGTATGTTTTGTAATAAAAGGTGTTTTCAATTATGAATGGCTATTTCACTTGGTTATTAAGTAATAAAAATGTGGGGGTAACACATGGGATAGGAAAGGCACTCAGGTCCGCTTGACTGGGGATACCCGGTCGAGCGCCGGTCGCGCCCCTCGAATTTGGGGCGTGACAGTTACTCACTGAGTTGGAGTACTCACTTTACTCCCTGCACCCTGTGTGATTATTCAGGCATAGCTGGTCCTTCTCCCGAGTGCTGATTCATTCCAACTTCAGGCGGATCTCGAGGAGTCTTTAGGTAGCTGTTGGCGTTCGCTGCCCAGAGCTCCTCCTTATCTCTTTCCTTTATGTCCTTTGTTCAGTGTTAAACTTTGTAGTTATATTTGAGTATTCAGTGTTGATAGATGCTCATGACTTGTGATACCCCGGTTAGGGCTGTGTTTGGTTTGTACTTTCAAATTTTATTGATATTACTCGATATTAGTATTATTAAATCATGTTTTAGACTGCTTTATGTTGTTTAACTATTTTAAAAAGTAAATTGGGTTTAATTGGCTGGCCTTGTCTTCACAAGATGTGCCATCACGACCGAGTTCGAGTTTAGGGTCATGAGATCATCCCATGCGGGCACCCTCCAATGATCCTGGCATGCCTTCTGTGGTTCGCCCCCAGGCACCGGCTTCAAGGACACCCCGCCTCCAATGTTCATCTTTCAGGGCACACAACTTCAACCAGAAATAACATATGTGACCCCGTACTCCTTCACTCAACCTCTGCAATATGATCTCTCGGTGGAGCAAGAAAAGGTTATTAAATATCCCGAGCAAGAGGAAACGACTTGGAAGATGAAGAGCCTGGAACAAAGCCTGAAAAACATGCAAGGTCTAAGTGGACAAAAGAGTGTCTCATCCTCTGGCCTCTGTATGTTTCCCCATGTCCACTTGCCAGCCGCCTTCAAGATGCCTAAATTTTAAAAGTACGACAGGCACAAAGACTCGATAGCTCACCTAAAACGATACTGTAACCAGTTGAGAGGCGCTGATGGAAAAGAGGAGCTGCTAATGGCCTATTTTGGGAAACGAAATCGCTTTTGAGTGGTATACGGATCAAGAAATTACTCATTGGCACATGTGGGACGATATGGCCCGAGATTTTATTCTCCAGTTCCAATATAATATGTGCATCGCTCCTGACAGAAACTCTTTGTCCAATTTGAAAAAGAAAACCGCGGAAAGCTTCCGTGAATATGCCGTCAAATGGAGTGAGCAAGCTACCAGGGTAAAGCCACCAATGGACGAAGTTAAAATGGTCACGGTCTTTCTACAGCTCCAAGAGGCTGACTACTTCCAGAATATGATGTCTGCTGTGGGTAAGCCATTCGCTGAGACTATCAAAATTGGGGAAATGGCTGAAAACTGTTTAAAAATGGGTCGAATCTTGAGTCATGCTAGTTTTAAGGCCATATCATAGGCTGCTCAAAATGGCCCGAAGGGTTTGTTGAACAACAATAGAAGTGAAAAGGGAGCCATGATGGCTTCAAGCTCGAGGGAGACTCTCATGTCATTCAGGCAATCATATGTGCCTCATCTGGTCCCACCACACTATTATCCTCTTCATGATGATGTTTATGTCGTGGCACCGCCTCCCTATACGGTGATGAACGTGCAATCTTACCCGCGGCCAACACATTATACACAAAACCGAACTCCACCTTCCAAAAATGCCCATCCTTACCAAGCTCCATATAATCCCCAACCAAATGATCCCCAATACAATCCCCGCCGAAGAGAGCTTTTCAGAAAGAATCGGTTCACCCCTATTGGTGAATTGTATTCAAGTTTGTTCCAAAAGCTAATCTGGCTAGATCTATTGCAGCCAGTGGCCCCGAACCAGCCGAACTCCGAGTCCCCCTCGCACTAAGCTGATGCTAGATGTGAATAACACTCTGGAGCACTGGGACAGAGAACATAGGACTGTTGGACCCTCAAAAGGGCAGTTGAAAATTTTACTGAAGCTGAAAGAATTGTTTTTCAGGATGAAGAAGCTCTTGGTGTGATGAATAATCTGTTGCATGCACACAACAGCGGGGCTAATAGTCGGAATGGTTTGTAACGATAAGGAGTTTGATACGGCACTGAAAGCCATTGCAGCCATTGCCGAGATAGAAGAAAGGCCAAAAAATGGTCGCCAAGCATGAATTATCTCAAGGTATGATCCGGTTGTTTTACTTTATTGTCTTACTTTCCGATGTAAACCCTTCTATCTTCAAAAATTCAAATAAAAAAATCAAATGAAATTAATATTTCATTGCCCAGAAATTTCTCTTTATTAATCTTGTCATTTTTCTTATTCTTTTTTTAGTTTTGTTAAATGCAGATTTCAATAACATGACATGCTTGCGGACTTCATGCCCAGATCTGTCACGACCCCAAATCGGACCCGGCCGTGATGGCGCCTCTCGTGAAGACAAGGCCGACCGACACAATTCCCAGTTCAATTAAATCATTTAAATGAGTCAGTTTAATGCCTTTTCAAATAATTAGATATTTCATAATATGAGTTTAAATAAACACTGTGAAAATAATCACAGCCCGACATCGGGGTGTCACAAGTCATGAGCGTCTACTAGGGTCTAACTACAACTAGAAAGTCCGAAATGTACTGAGTACAGGTATATGAAATAAAGAGGAAGAAAAGCTGTGCTGCGAATGCTGGCAGCTAGTTTGCTAAACTCCGCTGACTCTGCCTCTAATCAACCAATACCCACTACCGGGTTCAGAAATACCTGAATCTGCACATAGAGTGCAGGGAGTAAAGTGAGTACTCCGACTCAGTGAGTGATAAAGGTAAATAACAATTGAGAATTAAGAAATTACAAAAAGCATATCAACATGCTGTATAGAAGCAGTATAAAACCATTTAAGAAAGCAATGAAGCTTTGGAATCTCTTAAAAACATCTTAGCACAGAAAATCTGACCCTCGGGCACAAATACCATAGTTTAACAGGTAAAATGACAAGTAAATATGAAAGATAAGACATAAAGGTTCGCCCCTCGGGCACAATGTTAACTCCACCCCTCGGGCAATATCTCAAAATAATACCAGCCCCTCGGGCTATCATATAGAATGGTACCAGCACCTCGGGCAATCATACAGAACAATACCAGCCCCTCGGGCTATCACATAGTATAATAATAGCCCCTCGGGCTATATCTCATATCACAATGGGTACTCGCACTCACTAGGGGTGTACAAACTCTAGGAGGGGCCCCTTACGGCCCAAGTGCAATATCAAGCCATCTCGTGCATCAAATCTAGGCCCTCGGCCTCATATCAATCAAGCCACCCCGTGGCGTATATATCTCAGGCCCTCGGCCTCATAAACAATACCAACAAGCCACCTCGTGGCGTACATATCTCAGGCCCTCGGCCTCCAATCAGTATCAGTGTTTCCTCACAACTAGGCCCTCGGCCTTACTCAGTCAAAAATACTCACAAGCCCCTCGGACATTAGTAAAATAGTATTTCTCAGCCCAAAACATCATTTAAAATATCTTTTAAGTCTCAAAACTGAGTAAAAATAGATGAGTAGTAAAACAATAAAAAATAACATGACTGAGTTCAATTAATAAGTCAAAACAATGAGGAAATAGTAATAAAAATCCCTGAAGGGTTCAAATAGTTGGCACGAAGACAAAATACGGCAATCAGCCCAAATTATGATGATAACAAATAAGTTTCAGTAAAATACGCAGTAAAATAATCAATCGGGACGGACCAAGTCACAATCCCCAATAGTACACGGCCCCACGCTCGTCATCAAGCGTGTGCCTCACCTTAATATAGCACTACGATGTGCAATCCGGGGTTTCAAACACTCAGAGCATCATTTACAATCATTACTCACCTCGATCCGGTCCAAACTCTAGCCTGCGATGCCTCGCCCCGCACGAATCGAGCTCCGGATGCTCCAACTCTAGCCATAACCAATACATAATCACTAAAACATGCCAAGGAAGCGAAGTCCACTCGAAAATATCCAATTTAACATCAAAATACCAAAATTGCTCAAACCCGGTCCCTGGGCCCACATCTCGAAACTCGATAAATTTAATATAAATGGTAACTTCATCCACTCACGAGTTCATGCATACCAAGAACATCAAAATCTACCCACAAATGACCCTTAAATTCCTAAATTTTAGGTCTCCAATTTCAAGCCCTAGCTCTTCAATTTTAGGCTTAGATTTCATGATTTTCTAGGTAGAATCCACATAAGAATCGAGTATTGAGTTCAAAAATCTTACCTCCAAGTGTTTCCCCTTGAAGCCCTCTTCAGTCTCCTTCAAAAAGCTCCAAAAATGATCAACTATGGAGGAATTAAGCCCCAAAATCGCGGACAAGGCGAGCTTAAAAACATTCTATCCAAGCACAGTTTCTTCTATGCGATCGCGGGAAAACTTTCGCGATCGCGAAGCACAAAAACTCAACTCCCAGAATTAACCCTATGCGAACGTAATGAAATCCATGCGATCGCAATGCTCTGCTATATAACTCCAACAAACTCAACCTCCGCGTTCGCAATGAACAAATTCCAACTAAAACCCTAGGTCCTCTTTACTCTTTGTGGACGCAACCATCACTATGCATTCACGATCAACCATTCCATCCTACTATGCGATCGCATCTCCTCTTATGCAAACGTGAAGAACAAAAGAACTGCTCCCTCTAAAAGCTTCGATGCGATCGCAATGAACAAAATACCTGCAGCTAAAGCCTGCAAATTCTGCAACTCTCAACCAAACATGAAAACATATTCCATAACATCGTTCAAACTTGTTCCAATCTTTGGAACACTCAAAACAACATCAAAACATCAAATTTGCATCGAATTCAAGACTAAGAATCCCAAAATCTACCGTAATACGCTTTTGATAAAAAATCCAACCAAACCACGTCCGAATGACCTGAAATTTTACACACATCCCAAATGGCACAACGAAGCTACTGCAACTCTCGAAATTTCTTTCCGACCTCTATATCAAAATCTCACCTATCAATCGGAAAACACCGAAATCTCAATTTCGCCAATTCAAGCCTAAACCTTCCACGAACTTCCAAAATGCATTCCGATCACGCTCCTAAATCCCAAATCACCTGATGCAGCTAGCCAAATCATAAAAATTCCGATCCGAGATCATATACAAACAAGTCAAATCTTGGTCAAACCTTTCTAGTTTCAAGCTACAAACTGAGAACTGTTCTTCCAAATTCATTCCGATTACCCTGAAAACCAAAATCAACGATTTACATAAGTCATAATACATCACACATGGCAATTCATGCCCGAGAATTGGCGATCAAAGTGCAAAAGCTCAAAACGATCGGTCGGGTCGTTACATCCTCTCCCATATAAACATACGTTCGTCCTTGAACGTGTCCAGAGTTGTTCCAAAAGCCAACCAATCGCTGAATAACCTTACCATGCATATACCCGAGGGTGATCCCACGTCACCCTATCTCATATGGGTCCAATAACACAATATGACTGAAATTTCACAATCCATCCTAGCCCATAAACCTTAGAATCTTATTTCCACTACCGAAATCATCCACAAGATCAAAATCTCACATCTATACTCTGAATAAGTCCAAACTAGCTGTAATAACCCATACCTTCAACCTCAGGTGCAATTACATGATAAACCACATAACTCAAACGTTCGTCACGATAACTTCCATTCACAGCAGCTGTACGCAACAACCGAATAGCAGTAGAAAACCTCTTACCAACTAAAGTTTCATTCCAACACTGTTATATATATACTGCAAATGATAACTAAAACATGCAGTAAGCCATAACTATTTCTCAGATCAACCATTCATGAAGCCACTTCTCCTTGGCAATTACCATAGCAATTTTTTTTTCGAGCCGAACCTCGATATTATCCTTCCAATATGCTGAAATCGAATCCATTCGTATTCATTAATGATCCCAACGATCTCTTCTGATCCAACTCACTACTCTGGTGACATGACACATCAATACAGGCCTAAGCCATAACTGGCATAATACACGCACCAATAAGCAACAATCCGAACATACTCAAATCATGAAAATTAATTCTACAGAAAGAGCTGTACCTCAAGCTCTCTAGTACCATCACAATACAAGACTGAGAACCCGTTTCACATCATAGAAATAGAACATACGAATCTAACCCGCAAGGTCATATCTCCACATAGCTTCGCTGCAATGCGCGATCCTATCCAAACACTGCCCCACATGAAACACCTGTCACTATGCTCAAAATCGAAAACCACGCACAATTTGATGTCTGGAACCAAAGAAAATTATTACACCCACAATGAAACAATTAACATATACCATGCAAACCTGATAGGACATAACCGATACGCCATTCACCGAGCTATACCCAATTATTCTTCCCGCTCGACTTCCACTACGAGACCCCAAATGAACTGCACCATATGTGCCCACAACCAACAAATCATAACGTCTCGCAACACAGAAAAGTAACTCATAGATCTCCCTAGATCTCTAATAAGCTCAATAATGGTTGAATCAACACATCCCTCAACAGTACAATTCGGGGCCAACCAAGCCGACTCAAGCTAGAACACGCATCCACATTGGCCAGCCAACGACCTCCTTATCAAGGAAACCTAAAGCTGCTACTTACACTCGTATCACTCCACCCGTGCCATACGATATGATGCCCAGCATCGAATCAATACCGAAATAAATAACCTTGCCCGGTGACATGACCGATCGTAAGAAATACATCCAAAAAATCCCTCACCACCGGAACTGAATCAATGGTAGAAGACTCTGCACTGAAATCCATCACGAAGGCCCAAATAAGAAAGACAATCCTTCCCAGCCGTCCGCTGGGTCTTTGAAATATAAAACCACTCTACTAGGACATAATCTGTCGCATCTCGCCAGTCAACCCGTGGCATTTCCAGCATGGTCAACAGCGCCGACTTGGCGCAATAGTCCAGAATGATACAACATGGAGACAACCAATCTGAACCCAATATCACTTCTAAATCCAACATACCAAGAACAAAGGGTCCGCTCGGGTCTCCAGACCCCGATAGTCACTAGACAGTGCCAATAAACGCGGCCCACAACCACAATATAGCCTGAACATGAGAACTCCCAGTCTCCAACTCCATATAGCACACAAATCACCATACCTGATCCCAATTCCACCGTCTGAACACATAATACACCTCGAATATCCAATCATTCCACGGGAGATACTCTAAAATTTCTCTGTGCCACTAAGCAACCTCGAATATCAGCAGTCGATCTAGCCAGAAAGTGCCATAATACTACCAAAATGCCATCAACTTAATCATATTGCCTTTTTCTGAAACGTATACTCTCGTCAAATCACTTCCAATTATCAATACCATTTCCTTCATCTGAGGCTACCTGCTGCTTAAGAGTTTTATGAACTTCCTTTCAGAACTGAACTGTAACCCATCAAGCCAAGAACTTCCATTGATCCCATCTAGAAGAAAAATCACTACATATCTCCAATCACGGTAGGAATCATCAAGAACTCTCCGAATTCCATTTGCACAAAACTAAACTATCAGCACTGAATCCTTCTAACTAGACCAAGCTATGCAAGCTATCAAAACCTAAGAGCATCGCCGCAAAATACCTGTAGAACTCATTACCCCGAACACACCCAAGGAACTAATCATATCCTTACCATACCGGTCTGGTCCACAACCAAGCTATACCATCAACCCCGGTTCCTTCTGATTTACCTTCAATTTGATACTACTTCTTGCTATAACACTTCAATTCCTCAATCCGACTGAACACACGAGACTCAAACATAAAACCACACTGACTAAGGCTCATAAGCCGCCGAATACTTTCTTAAATATTTCCAAATGCACCACGTTCAAAATACCTACACCGAAGGGACTTCCTCCGAGTCTGGAACCATTACCTTCCTAATACTGATAAATAGAATCCCATAATTGACATAGAAATGACGCAAGTCTCGACATCTTCCAGATGAAAACTAAGTTCCTAACCACATATACCACTTTAAAATACCCAAATGTTACATGTAGAATGTTGAACATATTAGAACCATTCTCGAGAGTAATCCATTCTACTCAAATTGCAATTAGCCTGATCAAATGAACCGAACAACCCGTGCCTCATTGGCATTCCGACACTGCAGAATGTAACCTCATCCCAATACAACCAAGCAACTTCGTACTCTATGCACTAAGCATTCTTGCCAACAACAACTCAAGATATCCCGTGATTCTCACACCTATGAAGCATAATATAACCTTCGTCAAAATTTTCCTTTACCCGAGCCATCTTCGGTCTCAACCTCCGTATGCCATAACCGATTCATCCGAACATCTCAAACTGGAACCGACATAACACATAATCGTGCTATCAACTAATTAATAACAGACTCTCCTACTTGGCTCAAAGCCATAGATCAAAACACACTCAATAGCTCATAACACATATACTCTATTGCCTCCATAATACCATAGTGAGATTAAACTCAAATCATTTATAAGCTTGTGGACTGGTACCTTAAATCTTCTGCAAATATCGCATTCATCATTACAACAGTCAAGCTCACCCTCTTAAGCGACTCAAAATTCAAATTTCAACACTTATATTTCACCTGTAAATGAGACATTCTAAAAGACACATAAGGATCAGACAACTGCCTTCCACCGTCACAAACATTACACAGTCACTTAGCCTTTCTGCGTCTGAACTTATACCACAACATGAAATTTACGTCACTCTCAACTAGGACACATGAAAAGACTCGTCGCACACCCATAACTCAGGGCTATACCTCAAATCAAGATGAAAATCAAGCACCTACTAGTTCTTCTATCCTCCAGCAGACCCTCTTCGTCACTTCCAATTCATAAGAATACATCTCGCAGTCACAACATACTTATCACATAGCCATGCAGCCGTTACTTCCACTGACAGGGACACTACCGAACATATAAATTCAAAAACACTTGCTCACATAATCGGTACTTCGGTGCTCAAGCCATAGGCAAAGATCCGGCCTCAAGTCCTCCAGACTGGCCCAACATCAACTCACAGATATCACATCTCGCCCCTTGATCAGGAAATCACAAGTCATCAAGGGACATCTGATACTGAGCGCTCATGAGCGCATGCGAATGAGTGGAAGGAATTTCAAGAGTTACATTTCAAGATAAATCAAGGAATGCACGATAAGAATTTAAGGATGTGAAGTTTTTCCGAAAGGTTCTACAGAATCTCGAGGATAAATACAGACGTCTTCGTACCAATCCGCGAGACTCTACTAAACCTGCTTATGACTCGTGAGACCTATGTAACCTACTGTAATACCAACTTGTCACGACCCCAAACCGGACCCGGTCGTAATGGCACCTTTCGTGAAGACAAGGCCAGTCAACACAATTCCCAATTCAATTCAATTATTTAAATGAGTCAATTTAATGCCTTTTCAAATAATCAGATATTTCATAATATGAGTTTAAATAAACACTGCAGAAATAACTATAGCCCGATATCGGGGTGTCACAAGTCATGAGCGTCTACTAGGGTCTAACTACAACTAGAAAGTCCGAAATGTACTGAGTACAAGTATATGAAATAAAGAGGGAGAAAAGCAGTGCTGCGAACACCGGCAACTACCTGGCTAAACTCCGGTACCTCTGCCTCTAATTAACCAATACCCGCTACTGGGTTCAAAAATACCCGAATTTGCACACAGGGTGTAGGGAGTAAAGTAAGTACTCCGACTCAGTGAGTAATAAAGGTAAATAACAACTGAGCAGTAAGAAATCATATAAAGCATATCAACATGCTGTATAGAAGCAGTACAAAACCATTTAAGAAAGCAATGAAGTTGTGAAATCTCTTACAAACATCTTAGCTCAATTCAAACTTCCTTTGAAAATGACTTTTCAACAATTATGCAAATGAATGCAAAGCAGTTAGTGCAGATAAGCAAAGAAAATCCACTCCTCGGGCATAAATACCATAGTTTAACAGGTAAAATGACAAGTAAATATGAAAGATAACACATAAAGGTTCGCCCCTCAGGCACAATGTCAATAACTCCACCCCTCGGGCAATATCTCGGAACAATACTAGCCCCTCGGTCTATCACATAGAACGGTACCAGCCCCTAGGGAAATCACACAGAACAATACCAGCCCCTCGGGCTATCACATAGTACAATATCAGCCCCTCAGGCTGTATCTCACATCATAATGGGTACCCTCGCTCACTAGGGGTGTACAGACTTTGGGAGGAGCCTCTTATGGTCCAAGCGCAATATCAAGCCATATCCTGGAATCAAATATAGGCCTTTGGCCTCATATCATTCAAGCCACCTCGTGGCGTATATATCTCAGGCCCTCAGCCTCATAAACAATATCAACAAGCCATCTCGTAGCGTACATATCTCAGGCCCTCGGTCTCCAATCAATATTAGTATTTCCTCACAACTAGGCCCTCGACCTTACTCAGTGAGAAATACTCACAAACCCCTCGAGCATTAGTAAAACAGTATTTCTCAGCCCAAAACATCCTTTAAAATATCATTTAAGTCTCAAAACTGAGTACAAATGGCTGAGTAGTAAAACAGTAGAAAATAACATGACTGAGTTCAATTAATAAGTCAAAACAGTGAGGAAATAGAAATAAAAATCCCTGAAGGGTTCAAATAGTTGGCACAAAGCCCAAATATAGCAATCAACCCAAATTATGATGATAACAAATAAGTTTCAGTCAAATGCGCAGTAAAATAATCAATCGGGACGGACCAAGTCACAATCCCCAATAGTACATGGCCCCACACTCATCATCAAGCGTGTGCCTGACCTTAATATAGCACTACGATGTGCAATTTGGGGTTTCAAACCCTCAGAGCATCATTTACAATCAATACTCACCTCGATCCAGTCCAAACTCTAGCCTGCAATGCCTTGCCCGCATGAATCGACCTCCGGATGCTCCAACTCTAGCCACAATCAGTACATAATCATTAAAACATGCCAAGGAAGCGAAGCCCACTCGAAAATATCCAATTTAACATCAAAATCCCGAAATTACTCAAACTCGGTCCCCCGGGCCCATGTCTCGTAACTTGATAAAATTAACATCAATGGGACCCTCATCCTCTCACGAGTTTTTGCATACCAAGAACATCAAAATCCACCCACAAATGACTCTTAAATTCCCAAATTTTAGGTCTCCAATTTTAAGCCCTAACTCTTTAATTTTAGGCTTAGATTTCATGATTTTCTAGGTGGAATCCACAAAAGAATCGAGTATTGAGTTCAAAAATCTAACCTCCAAGCGCTTCCTCTTGAAACCCTCTTCAATCTACTTCAAAAAGCTCCAAAAATGATCAATTATGGAGGAAATAAGCCCCAAAATAGCAGACAAGGCGAGCTTAAAAACATTCTGCCCAGGCATAATTTCTTCTATGCCATCGCAGGAAAACCTTCGCGATCGCGAAGCACAAAAACTTAACTCCCAGAATTAACCCTATGCGAACGCAATGAAATCCATGTGATCGCAATGATCTTTCATATAAATCTACGCGGTCGCGGAAAAACCTCCGCGTTCGCAATGAACAAATTCTAACTAAGATCCCAGGTCCTCTTTACTCTATGCGGACGCGACCGTCACTACGGGTTCACGATCAATCATTCCATCCTACTATGCAATCTTATCTCCTCTTATGTGAATGCGAAGAACAAAATAACTACTCCCTCCAAAATCTTCTATGCAATCGCAATAGCACCTATGCGATTGCAATGAACAAAATACCTGCAACGGAAGCCTGCAAATTCTGCAACTCTCAAAACATGAAATTGATCCGTTTAACCTCCCGAAACTCACACGAGGCCCTTGGAACCTCAACCTAACATGCCAACATATCCCATAACATCGTTCAAACTTGTTCCAACCTTCGGAACACTCAAAACAACATCAAAACATCAAATTTGCATCGGATTCAAGCCTAAGAATCCCATAATCTTCCAAAATGCGCTTTTGATAAAAAATCCAACCAAACCACGTCCGAATGACCTGATATTTTACACACACATCCCAAATGGCATTATGAAGCTACTGCAACTCTTGAAATTTTATTCCGACCTCTATATCAAAATCTCACCTATCAACCGAAAAATGCCGAAATCTTAATTTCGCCAATTTAAGCCTAAACCTTCCACGAACCTCCAAAATGCATTCCGATTATGCTCCTATGTCCCAAATCACCTGATGGAGCTAGCCAAATCATAAATATTTCGATTCGAGATCATATACAAATAAGTAATCTTGGTCAAACCTTTCTAGTTTCAAGCTACAAACTGAGAATTGTTCTTTCAAATTTATTCCGATTACCCTAAAAATTAAAACCAACGATTCACATAAGTTATAATACATCACGCGGGGTAAGTCATGCCCGAGAACTAGTGATCAAAGTGTAAAAGCTCAAAATAATCGATCGGGTCGTTACAAGATCCTGAAACACTGTCAGACCTCAAAATAATGAATCAAGAATTAGATCGCAATGATGATAAGTTTAAGGAAATAAAATAAAAAGTTGGAACAACTGAAGAAAAATTGGTTCCAGATTGGAAAGGTCCATACATTGCAACAAAAGTACTGTCGAAAGAGTTCGTTGTTCTTGTGACACATCGAAGAAAATATCCCAAAAATAATTGTCAGTGTAAATGCAGTCAAAAGGTACTATTGTTGGATCCTCTATATACCATTAATGCTCTCCGGTTGGAATGACGAAGACTTTTATTCTCTCCAACCCAAACACCATTAACCTTTTTATAAACCATTTGAGCCGGCTCCCTTTCTTTGACTACCCTCTTTGGAACCTGGAAGTTATTATTAAAAACATGATGAGTGAAAAATAAAAAAAATATGAAAAAAGAGAAGAAAAAGAAAAAAAAATACAAAAAAGGAAGAAAAGGGCAAAAAGAAAAAGAAATGAAAAAAGGGAAGAAAATAAATATACAAAAAAGGGGGAGGGGGGTGGGGGGAACGACAAAGAAAATGAAATGAAAAAAGAGAAAGAAAAAAGGAAAGGAAAAATAAAGAGAAAACAAAAACAAAACAGAACAACAAAAGAAAATCAAAAATAAAGTTTCCTGAACTACGTTCGACTTGATTCCGAAAGGATACATAGGCAGCCCCTCTCTGGGGTTCAATCACACCATGACAAAACTCAATATTCCCCTAAAGTTGAAACTAGGGCAGAAATTATAATGGTTCGGCAATGGTTTGCCTGAAAGGTTCAAAAGTTGTAATTCAATCCAAACTCTTTTTACCTCAAATCTTGTTCAAGTCCTTCCGATCAATCGGTAAAATGTTCAAGATTGAAAGATGTGGTTACTTGGATCTGATACAATCAAATGAGAGTCTTATTGGTGAAAAACCACACGGGCACCGTAAGGCGAGGGTAAGCAGAGAAATTGAAAATGAGAGAGTCTTTTTAGTAAAAGACGCAAAGAGCACTATAAGGTGATGGTGAGAAGAGAAATGAGAGAGGTCAGCTCGTGATAACCAGAAAAGGGCGCCCCTGATCGGAAAGAGTATCCTCACAGCCATCGGCATCGACAAAGTCATGGCAAGGTTTCTCGATTTTGAGGCAAAAGTTGTGATGAATTTCTAAGATTCAAACGGTTTACAGGGGTCAGACATCCAGTCCAAAAGACATGTCATATTCACTGAAGTCCGCATGTACTCCAGATAAGTCCTTCTTTCTTTTCCTCGAAAGGGACACTTCTTGTTTTAACTCATTCTCCATTACATTGTTTGTTTTCTTTGAAATCCTTTCGGTCTAACTCTTTTCCAAAACTAAGACAAAGAAATGATAGTAAGATTGATTTACAGGGTTCTCATTTGACACAAGCTATTATGCAAAAAAGGCACCCAGCCTTGTCGGGTACATCAAGTCGACCTCGATTGGCCATGGCTGCCGATGCTTCGAATTCAAAACTTTTGGAAGGAGAAAATTAAATTGAAGTGCCTATAAAGGCGAATGAAGTTGAAAAGGTTAAGTCCCACGAGGCTAACCGTCTCGGCAAAGGTTTGAAAAGCCAAGCCACCCCAAATGCTCTGAAATTGAAATTGGGAGAAAGAAGCCAGAAATGAAAGACCTATGAAGGGAAATAAGTTGGAAAAGGTTAAGTCATACGCGACTAGCCATTGCAGCAAAGTTTGAGGAGCCAAAAGTTCCCCAATACTCCGAAGTTAAAAAAAAGACATCAGAAGGGAAAGGCTTACGAAGGAAAAATAAAGCCGATAAGTTTGAGTTCCATTGACCAACCGTCATAGCAAAGTCTGCAAAAAACAGAGGTTCTTCAGGGCCTAAAATAAAATCGATCCTCAGGGAACAAGCAGTTGCAGTTGAGATCTTAATCAAAGAAGTTGGGCCGAGATCAAGTTATTAAAACAATCAAGGCTATAAAACTAACCACCATTTTAAACTAACAATTGTTCATTATTTGAAAATAGGAAACAGGTGCAATGCAAAGCAACCTTGCAAGAAGCAAGTGTAACAAAAAAAAATTGCGCAAGGGCTAGAAATAGCTTTGCAGCAATAATCAAATCCAAAAGGGAAGTCTCCTCCATATTCTTTCTTACATTTTTACTCATTTTCTGAAATAAAAAAATAAAATGAAAAAAAGTAGAAGAAAAATTCAAAATCATGATAGCTTAGGGTCTCCAATTTCTAGCTACGTTTTTCCAACATAGGGTCTCATTCCCTAGTCACTACCAGCATAACCTGGTAACCTTTTCCAGTATAGGATTCCGCTCCCTAGTTTATCCCCGGCATAACCCGAGAACCTTTTCCGACATAATTCGATGACTTTCTCCAGCATAACCCGAGGAATTTTTTTTGGCATACCCCGATGACCTTCCCTGGCATAACCTGATGACCTTTCCGGCATGACCCGATGACTTTTTCTAACATAACTCAATGACCTTTTCCCGCATAACCCGAGGACCTTTTCCGGCATAACTCGATGACCTTCCTCGGCATAAACCGATGACCTTTTTCGGCATAACCCGAGGACTTTTTCCGGCATAATCTTTTCCGGCATAACCCGATGACCTTCCCCGGCATAACCCAAGGACCTTTCCGGGCATAATCTGTGGACCTCCTCGGCATAACCCAAGGAACTTTTTTGGCATAACCCGATGACCTTTTTTGGCATAACCCGTGGACCTTCCTGGCATAACATGAGGACCTTTTCCGGCATAACCCGTGGACTTCCCCGGCATAACCCGAGAACCTTTTCCTGCATAACCCGATGACTTTCTCGGCATAACCCGTAGACCTCCCCGGCATAACCCGAGGATATTTTCTGTCATAACTCGATGACTTACCCAGCATAACCCGTGGACCTTTCCGGCATAACCCGATGACATTCCCCGCCATAACCCGAGGACCTTTCCGGCATAACCCGATCATTTTTCTAGCATAACCTGGTAATCTTCCCAACTCAGGGCCTCCGATCCCCAGTTGATTTCATTGTAGATAAAGTTTCTTCACTCCCTAATTTCTCTTTCCAAGGATACAAAATCCTGATTTTAATTGCTTTCGATAAAGAAATAGTTTAGATTTTATTACAATAATTCACGAAATTTTTCTAGTGAAAACTAGGGCAGAAAATTTTGTTCGTTTGTTTGTTTTGGTGTCTGAGCAGGTTATACCTCAAGACACAGGGTTCAAGATGCCCAAAGAAGAAGTCTCAATCCAGAATAAAAGAAAAGAAGAACAAGAAAAGAAGTGAACTTGAAATGCAGAAGCAGGGGAAAAATGTGAACTGCTCAAGACATGGCTGAAGGCACGAGCACTACATGTCGAGTCTCGATCTAAAGAAGCCGTGGAAGAATGAACTAATACCTGTAGCTAACAAGCACCAATATTCAGATTAGATTCCGCATGAAGAACCAGCCAAGACAAGAGATCAAGCTTCAGAAAACTCATAGTTAGGAATCTTGTAACTCGTAGCTGATAGGCTTAGTTAGTCTTTTTCATTTTTGATTTTGATATAATAATAGGACCGCGGAACGGAACCTCGATGGCACCTTAATCGGCTCTCCACCTTAGTACTCCATCACTCTTCCAAATTCTGAACTACATGTGGCTTGATTTCTTTATAGCCAAGGATATGTAGGCATCTCAGATATCAGAGCTCGGTCACATTCTCATTTCTCTTAGTTTTTGGTCTCTCTAAATAAGGGTCGGATAAAAAAACTTGTCTCGTCGTTCTTTGTCTGAAAACTCTTCGCATTTCCAATCAAAGAGGAGCAACTGTAGACATGTAATTTTTACTCTCCCCGAAATTTTACACATTTTAGCGTAAATATTTAATTTAGGTTTAGTATCACTATTCTAAATAGTGTTGACTCTTTTACTTTATTTTTATCACAAAAAATAAAAAATTAGAAATTTTTTTTTTTGTATCTTTAGGTTAAAGTCAATTAGTATATTTATATTTATAGTATTAGAACATTTGAAAATACAAAAATAAATAGTTTCACTCGTAGTATTTAGTTTTATATTAGTTTATTTTAATTTAGAGTGATTTTTACATTTTTATAGATGCATTGTATTATTTGGTTTTTTTAGCCTAAGCTCAAACCCAAAAGACATGGTCCAACCCAATTACGCTTAGCCCATTCTTTCCAACCCATTAGCCCACTTAAGTACAAGATTTAATCCTAGACATCTATTTCCTTCTAATACAATAGTCATCATCCCTTCCCACCTCCATATAAAATACCCAATTATAAAAATCCTACCTAAGCTTTCAATTCCTAGACTAGACCTATACAAAAAAAAAGATGGTAGCTCATTTTCAGCGCCGTTCAACGTTGCCGCTTAGCGAATGATCTCTGCAGATTATCTGTAAAAATTGACTTCCTTCTCTCGATTTGGACGCCCGCTCGTTCGAATTTTAGTTTCTGATATTGGTGTTGGAAGCAAATTGGAGGAATATCAATATTTGAAATACAACAAGGTGGTGGAACTTGGAATTCTCTCTCACTTCTAAACCTTATAATTCCAAGCATATACAAGCAATGTTTGCCTCAAGTTCCAATTAATCCACTGATCGGGGGTTTTTCTTTTGAGGCTGCGTAACCATGTTTCTTCGCTCAATTCGGGTTGTCAGATTTTTGGAAGTTTGGTTTATCGTTTAATTGAAGTCGCATTTAGGTTCCGGTTTGTAATTTTGGTGATTCGGTCCAAAGATTGTTGCTTTGTTTAGCCTCATTGAGTTGCAATTTCCGGATTTATTCATCAATAAAAGGTCTATTTCTCAATTTTCATTCACATTTCATGTTGTTATGATATCTTGGTGCGCGTATTGGTTGATTTGTGATTCTATGTTGTTTGAGTAGCATGTCTCAGTTTTCATTTAAATTGTTTTAATTAGTTTTTATTTCAATTGGGATGCATGTAGTCTTGGGTTCTTAAATAAATATTTTTAATTGGGTAAATGAAAAAATTGGAGTTCTTTCTTTCTTGAAAATGAATAAGAATGTACCATAACGTGGGTCTTGAACCATAAGGAATCTGGGCCAATTAATAGATCATGTTAGCGTAAAAATTGCACGGGGCGTCCTATTTGGTCGCCCCCATTTAATCTATACCAATTTTTTTAAAAACTTTTAACTTATACCCATTTTTAAACAAATTCAGCCCCTTTTCTCCTCCTCCTTCTCCTCCTTCGTTTTTTTCTATCAACATTGCTCTCTTTGATTAATGAAGCTAAAGCGAATATACTGAGGACTTCCACTTGGATTATTATAACATTAAAATCTCAAACCAAGAGACAATAAAAGTTCTTTGAAATTTCAGTTTTGTTTTGTTAATTAATGGAAATTAACTTGAGATCTAAAACTTCAAGTGCTGTAAACTTAGACAACTGATATTCAAATTGTTTATCTGTCATGGTAGTAGCTTCCAAGTAGAGATATTCTAAAGTCTGATAACCATCTAAAATATCAATTGTGCAAAGGCAGCAATTTGGTATTGTATTCTGTGATGTGGAGCTTTGCATTAGGCTCAGCTCCTACGGGCATGTAAAGTTTTGGTACGTTGTTTTAGATGTTTATCGGACTTCGGAATAACTCTACTTGGAAGCTACTACCATGACAGATAAACAATTTGAATATTAGTCCAATGAGTTGACAAACTTAAACGTGAGTAAAAACTACGGATACCTTATATATTAAGTACATATTGGACAAAAGAAAGAAGAGTTTGGATCAGATAACATAAAATATGCTGAAGTTAATCAAATATAGAACAAAAACTTTAGCTCTAGAGCTGAAGTTCCCAGTTGCAAAGCAAAAAGTTCAGCTCTAGAGCTGAAGTTTGCAGTTACAAAAATAAAAATTTCAGTTCTAGAGTTGAAGTTTGCCAGTTACAAACAAAAACTTCGTCAGTTACAAAACAAAAATACAAAAACAAAAACTTCAGCACTAGAGCTGAAGTTAGCGAGTTACAAAACAAAAACTTCAGCTCTAGAGCTGAAGTTCGCCAGTTACAAAATAAAAACTTCAACTCTAGAGCTGAACTTCGGGCCTGACTACTAGAATGCTGAAGTTTTTCGTGATTGCCTTTGCTACTTCAGCCCCGTATGCTGAAGTTATGCGAAAAAGCGGGTACGTTTGCAATTTTTTTTACAAAGCAGGCACAAGTTAAAACGTGACACATAAAGCGGGTATAGATGCAAATGCCCCCATGTTAGCTAGCCTATTTGCCCCAATAATATCTTTTTCATAAATTTGGCATCACAATAATCTCAAAGTTTGGGAAGAATTATGAATATATTTAAATTTATCATCATGATTGTGTATACGTTCGCGTGACATAATTATGATTTTTAAAATAAATTGAGGCATGCAAAATTTCTTAATAATTATTAAAGCGTGATTAATTATAGACACGTACGCGTGGTATGATTTTTGACGCGCCAAACGAAATGAGTACATGTACGCATGACTCAATTCTTTAATTACGAATAATTAAGCAATTAAAAGCGGAAAGGGATAAATGCACATAGGTTTTAAAAATAGGTAATTAGACAATCTAAGCCAAGTATAAATTGCTAAGCGACCGTGCTAGAACTACGGAACCCGTGAATGCCTAACACCTTCTCGCGGGTTAACATAATTCCTTATCTAGAATTTCTGGTTCGCATACTTTTAAATAAAGTCAAAAAAAATTTCGATTTGACATTTAAAATAAACTGGTGACTTAGTACACCATAAATTATTCTAAGTGACGACTCTGATAAATTAAATAAATAATTCAATTTCGATTAATGTCACTTTAATTGAAAAAACTGCCTTACATATTCTCTCAGGTGATAAAAAGGAGGTGTGACAATAGAAACCATTAGCGTACAGTTAAGGCAAGTAGTATAGACGAACTCATCAAAAGAGAGGAGATAAGGCTAAGAATGAACCTCAAACTTTCCAGCATATTGATAACAGAACTCGTACAACAAATCGTCTATGAAGTGGATGAATGCGAAACCAACGCCGTCAACATCGAAAGGAACCTCACCGGCAAACTCAAAGCTCGGCTGAAACTTCTAGAGAAGTGGCGTTTAAGGCTGTGATTTTTAGTTGATTAGTGATCTGTTTTGAGCTGGAGTTTGGTGGTGTTTGGTGCTGAAAATTGCTGGAGTTTAGAGGTGTTTCCATGGCTGAAAACTAATGTAACCGTGGTGATTTTTAAAGCAGAAAATGAAGGTGTTTGGGTGATGGAATGGCTGCGTTTTTCGTGACCGAAACAGGGGCTGTCTCATGACTGTTTTTGCAGCTGTTTCAGTTGTGTTTTTTGGCTATTCGGAGCAGAATTCAAAGGTCAGAACTGCTGGCTTCGACAGTGGTCGATGGACTGATTTTTAATGGGTTTATGGCTGAGTTTTCATGGTGGTTTGGAGAGATAGGGACAATTTTAAGCTAGTTTCAGGATGGAATTTGTGGGAGATTTTACTGTTTTGCCTTCCCTATTTTTGTGTGTTCTCTGTTTCCTCCCTTCTGCTAGTCACTCTCTTTTTCAAGACCTTTTGGTCTCATTCTTTTTGCTCTTTTTCAGATCTCGTTTCTCCCTTCTTTTTTTTTTTTTTTGTGCAAATCTGCTTTCCTTTTTTTTTTTGTGTGTGCAAATCCCCTTTTTGTTTGAGCATTCTTTTAGGTGTTATATAGTACAAGAATTATGTGGTATCTTGGGAAGAAAGAAATGAGTGAGGTGTTGGGAAGGTGCGTGTGAGTTTGTTATGGGGAGATAAGGAGGAATCTTTGACAAATGGCCATTTTTAATTGGTTCTTTCTTTCTTTATATATATATATATATATATATATATATATATATATATATATATATATATATATATATATATATATATATATATATATATAATACCCTACTAAGAAAAGCTTTAATATTATTAGTGTTGCTAAATTAGAGGGAAAAAACATATTTTTTGTAGATTTTCTTTTCTTTTGCAAATAAAATACATCTAATATCTAAAAGTGTAAGTCTTTTTGTACTTTTAATTTTATCAAATAAAAAACATATAAAAAGATGACATAAAGCTAAACTATTAAGTTTAAACTTAAAATCTATTTAAACACTAAAAAGTGGGTGAAAAAATTTAAATTTGGTCAAAAATTAGGTGCTCACACCAACTAGATATAAGAACCCGTCGCACACTACAAATGAACGACCGAGAGATTCAACACTTTATCTTCTCCTTAGATAGACAGCATATCACGATGACAATCAAGCACATATAGCCCTCCGTAACCCATATGCAACATCACCAATCATCGGCCACATCATATACGTGCGGTTGGGAAGAATCAAAGCCATAGATTTCAAGCTGAAACAAGGCCGCATGATAAGGGAAAAAGAAAGGGAAATTTTCCTAGATGTCCTGTAGCCTCCAGAAGATATATGTGGACGTCATCATATCGATCCGCAAGACTCTACTGGACACTTACTCATGACTCGTAGAACCTACAAATTTAGTGCTCTGATACCAACTTGTCACGACCCAAGAACCACTAGTCGTGATGGCACCTAACTCGACCTGTTAGGTAAGCCACTAATAGTCAATACAATTCAAATGAAATTTATAGGAAAACAATAAAGCATTATCTGAACATTTATATATCAACCCAAGGACTAGTAGTACGAATCATGAGTTAAGACTTGGAATTTACAAAGTTGGTACGAATAATTACACGATCTATTTGAAAATTACATAAACAGCTTAGCAAAATCTAGAGCTACCGAGGACAAGTGGCAGCTATATCCGAAATGCACAAACATCTTTAGAGTCAGCTTCCGATGTCACTGCTCCAAAAATTTGTACGCAAGATACAGAAGTGTAGTATGAGTACAACCGATCCCATGTACCCAGTAAATAACTTATCTAACCTCGTCGAAGTAGTGACGAGAATTTTTAGTTTAAAAGATGCTTACAGTTATAACATGTACATTAGACTAACAGTATAGACAGTTCAAGAACATAACAAATAAGAGTACCATAAACAGCTATGCGAGCCAGTATGCTATTACTAGGAGAAATCACAGTAGTAAATTCATAATCTTTCTTGATGTGAAAAGTACATCCAATATATCGAATCAAATGGCACGAACACTCTTTATGCTTTTATCTCTTCCTCACCATATATATATATAAATATGTGGCAAATCAATTAGCACAGCAACACCCTTCTGCGTCTATCTCATCCTTACCAAATGTGCATACAGTAATACCAACCAGGTAGAATAATTTCTAACAATAATGTCCACCAAGTAGAGAGTACCAATAAAGTAACAAATATGAAGTCGGAAGCATGTAGAAAATAGAAATAGACGAGATAGATGGCACAAAAGTAATGACAACAAGTATGGTAGAAAAACATAAATGTCACTAACTAATATGGTAGAAGGGTTAGATGTAAATATAACTAATAAGAAGGAAAAACATGATCCTTATAAGCCAATAAGTAGAGGCATAAATGACCAACATGGTAGAAGGCATGTACTAAAGTGTAACAAAATAGATACATCATAGATAAAGATATAACAACAGGAAGTAGGCATGGTATTTGTAAGTTAAGCAAGTAGAATGCATGGGAAACACAATAACAATTGAGATAGAGAACAAAGATAGAACAACAACGATGAATCACATAAGAACCATAAGTACGAATATAATAGCTCAGGGTAAAGACACGAACGTATATAGGAGAAAAGATATCATAACATAATGTATGTCCATCGTCCTCTCCTGCACAAAATCACCCTTCGTGCCATGAACTCGTGATAACATAAGAGCATGATAATATAAATGAAATGGCACGGCATCACCCTTCGTGCTTTTACTCTTAACTAAAATGACTTGACATTACCCTTCGTGCTTTTACTCTCAAATGATATGCACAACATCACCCTTCGTTCTTTTAATCTCAAATGAAATGGCACGGCATCACCCTTCGTACTTTACACTCTTCCTCACGTGATAGTATATATACAATGGCACAACATCACCCTTCATGATTTACACTCTTTCTTACCAAACATATGTATATCAATGATAAATAAGGCAGGAAGCACAAATACGTCAAGTATAGTGTTTAAACGAATATTCTAAATGAAACCTTAATCAAATCTTTCAAGCTAAAAATAGTTCAATAAACCCTCAAGAACCTTATTAATCAAGTATTTCAACAAATCTCAAGAATGTTCTACAACACGGGCATAAAATCAAGTATCTCAAGAATATCCGTCGTAGTAATATATTAATAATTAAATATAATGATAACTAAATTAGACACATCAATATTTTTTAGAATTAAAGTTAAATTTTAATCACGTTTTAACAAACTAAATATTTTTTTCTAACATTTAATTTCATATTCTTAGAATCTAGGAGCTAGGTGAGGCATGCGGCAAGAAAGTCATGTAGTTCTACAAGGCAAAATTTATATCATAAAATGCCCCCCATGATTAACCCAGCACATGCATATATGCTAACCTCATATATGTATCACCCCCCGTATGTAGTAAATAATGTCAAGTAGAAGGAAATATTCCCTAAAAAAAGTTAGGCAAGACACTTACCTCACTCCAAAATTGACTCAAAACTCAACCACGACTTTGCCTTTCAAACAAACCTTAGAACCAACCAAATCTAGCAATTTATCAGCCAAATGATTCACAATAAGCCTTAGGAACTATTCAAAGATGAAAAGGTCCAATTTAGGTCATATGAAAAAGTCAACAAAAGTCGACTCTCGGCTCGCTTTGTCCAAACCCGAAATTTGGACCAAAACCCGAATACCCATTCACCACGAGTCCGATTATGTAATTTGCTTCAAAATCTGACCTCAATGTGAGGTCTCAATTCCAATTTTACAAAAATCCCTAATTCTACCCAAACTCCCAATTTCTACCATAAAAATCCTCGATTTTAGGTTGAAATCGTATGAAATGTGATGGATAATTAAAAGAAAGAAGGTTAAAGTCACTTACCAAAGAATTGGGGAAGAGGAGCTCTTGGAAAAATCACCTCTAAGATTTTTAGGTTTGAAAATTTAAAATAATGAACTAAAATCCTATTCTTTAGCTATTTGTCCAGTCGCAGATATCGCATTTGTGACCTGGGGTTCGCAAATGCGATCCCAAAAAATGCGAAGAAATCCTCGCAATTGCAAAGTCTTCCTATTTATGCTGTCATCGCAATTGTGATGAGTAATTCGCAATTGCAAACAATGGACCCTCCGCAAATGCGACCAAAATGATCGCAAATGTGAAGAAGCTCTCCCCAAGTGCACTTCGCAGATGCGAATACTAGGTTTGTAAATGCGGACCCAACAGACTTGGAAATATTTTGCAAATGCGAACTCAGACCTCGCAATTGCGAGATCTGAGGCCTGCACCAAAAACAGCCGTACCAACTATTTTTTCCGAAGTCTAGAACAACTCAGAAGCCTAACCGAAACTCACCTGAGCCCTCGGGGCTTTTAACCAAACATGCACTCAAGTACAAAATATGACAAGAACTCTCTCTCGCGATTGGGCGCCAAAACGCATGAAGATCAAAATAAACTTCAAGAACTTCTAAAATCGCAACCGAGCGTCGACCATATCAAATCAAATTCAAATGGTGCCTAATTTTGTAGGCAAGTTCCATATGATGAAATGAACCTAATCGGGATTTCAAATCACACATAACAACCTCGAAACAACGAATGACACCTCAAGTGAAAAATCAATGACCTTTGAAACTTCAAACTTCTACTATCGATGTTGAAACCTATCAAATTACGTACGATTGACCTTAAATTTTGCATAAAATTTACATTTGACATTAAAGACCTACTTTAACTTTTGAAGTCGGAATCTGACCCCGATATCAGAAAGATCACTCCCGATCAAACTTTTCAAAAATCCAACTTCCGCTATTTCAAGCATAATTCAATTACGGACCTCCAAATCAGAATTCGGACGTGCTCCTAAGTCCAAAATAACTCAACGGAACTAACGGAACCGACAAAATTCTATTCTGAGTTCAAATGATAAAAAGTCAAACTTGGCCAACTCTTCCAACTTAGAGCTTAAATCTTGAAGTTCTTTCTTCCAAATCGATTCCGAATAACGTGAAAACCAACACCTACGGTTCATTCAAGTCATAATACATCATGCGGATATACTCGTGCCCTCAAACTACCTAGCAAAGTACAAATTTTCAAAAAAAAACCAATCGGGTCGTTACAATCCCGAACGTTATTATCCAAAAAAAACTCACGGCATATTTAAGACCATAAGTTTTGAATATACTTCTTTCTTTATTAAATTTGGTGTTAAAATATTTAAATAAAATGGAGAGAGTATAAAGTAATTGCCCTTATTATTCTGGTCTACAATACATGAGGCTTTGAGTTCTTAACCATCAACTCAAAAAAGACAGAAACTTCGTGGGCAGCATCAACGAAATCAATTAATTATAAGTACTTTGCGTATATAAAGCCATCATTTAAAAGTGAAGAACATATAATGTTTCCAGCTCTTAAACTTGCTTCTTATTAGCTTTAGCGTGGCACAGAATCAAAACTCAAACATAATGAGATTAAGACAAAAATTACTCATGGCCAAGTCACATATTTTTTACTAGTGGTTGAATGATTTAGGCTTTACAATTGTTTAAAGACATTTGTTCAAAAAGAAAGAAAAAAAAACTAGATGGATGATGAAGTTAATATGGATTAAACCAGCAGTAGCCTAAGGAACATGCAACAACTTTAATGAGAATGTGGATGAACGATTTAGACTTTATAATAATGTTCGTTGGTATGCGGAGAAGATCAATTTAGGCTAGCCATTATAATCTTTTGAGGCTATAAATTATATGGCCTAATTTGTGGCTAGCGAATGATATTTGTTTCCACTGGCCACCTATAATGAAATTTGGTCAAACATGTGGAGGGTAGGAGTGGGGTGGGGGTAGACAAAACTAGGATGGGGTTGGGGAAGAAGATGAAACGGGATGCGCGGGCGAGAGGAAACACTGGGGTTTGGTAAAGGGAAGAAGACATGAGTTTTTTTTTTAATTTGAAAAGAAAATAGTTTTTAAAAAAGGAAAAAAAACTTAATTTCAGATGAATTTTTTAGTTTTCACGCACCTTTTTTATGCAATACATGCGTGTGATACATGGCAAAAGAGGTGTGTAATTGACACACTTTTAAAAAAATTAGTGTGTAATACTAGGGGTGTCAATGGTTTGGTTTAGAGGATTATTTTCTAAAATTTGTCTATACCAATTTTTCGGTTATTCTAGTATGCATAACCAAAATTAAACTTTTTAAAACTGTAACGACCCAATTGGTCGTTTTGAGTAATTGCGTCTGGTTCGGCAGTTTGAGGTCATGAACAATTTCATATTATGTGTATCGACTTGCGTGTGCAGTCCGCGCGTGAAACTGGAAAGCTTTTATGTGAAAATATAAAAAAAATATAGTAATTTCTAGAGTTAAAATTTAATTTTTAGTTGATTTTGGTCAACATTTTTGGTAAACGGATATGGATCTGTGTCTCGATGATCCCGGGAGGTCCGCAATAAAATATGGGACTTGGGCGTATACCCGGAATTGAATTCCTAGGTCTCTAGCCTTAGAAAATAATTTTTGAAGAAAATTATTGTGCCGGTTTTTAAAGGAAATAAAGAAATGGATTATTGTTTGAACTCATCGGTATCGGGCTCGTATTTTGGTTCCGGAGCCCGGTACAAGTTTGTTTTGATATTTAATTCCTATCTGTAAAATTTGGTGAGAATCGGAATTGATTTGACGTGATTTGGACGTCCGGTTGAAAAATTAAAAAATTTGAGTTTCCTTGAAAAAATCATGAGTTTTGAGATTAAATTCGTAGGTTTAAAGTTATTGTGATTATTTGATCGCACGAGCAAGTCCGTATGATATTTTTAGACTTGCGTACATATTTGGTTTGGAGCCCCGAGGGCATGGGTGAGTTTCAGATAGATTTAGGCTATATTGCGCTTGTTTTTGGACGCTTCATCGTCGTTTCTTCAAGAAAAAATAATACTATATTGATAAAATGAGATACAAATTCAGTTCTCTTTGAATCATTAGATCCGTATCAAAATTACGGAGCCATAAGAAAAAGAATCATCGAATTTGAATATAGTATGAGGAAGTTATGCTCATTTTTTGTCGGGAAAAATTGTTGGTTTCTGGTGTGTTCGCAAATGCGAACTTTTTCATCTCATCTGCGATGCCCAGTTCGCAAATGAAAACTTTTGTCGCAAATGTGAATTCTGCCAGCTCTTCTTTGTTTGCAATTTGCGAGGGGGGATCGCAAATGTGACATCTGAGGCTTGTTAAGTGAGATTTTTGACGAGATTTTCACCCATTTTTCAATTTTTTCAAACCTTAATCCTACATGGGCGATTTTTCAAAGACCCAAACTTCTCCAAATCATTGGGTAAGTGTCTCTAATTAATTTTCAACTATATTTTGTGATTACAACTTAGATTTAACATCAAATTCATGAGAATCTAAAGGAAAATTTGGGGAAAATTGTGAAATCTTTCAAAAATATAAAATGATAATTTGAACAACCAAATGGTATTGGAATTAGATAATTTTTGTATGGGTGAACTCGTAGCGGAACGGGTGTTCGATTTTTATAAATTTGTCGGGTTCCGAGGTGTGGTCTAGGGAGTTGACTTTTTGCAAATTGTATAAGAATTATAATTTTGTTAATTAAAATTGTTTCTCTTGCATTGTTTGATGTATTCAAGTCGTTTTTGGCTAGATTGAGCAGAGTGTTGATGATTTGGTAAATAAAAAGCTAAATTATGTATTAAATTGGCTGGATTGAGGTAAGTATCTTGCCTAACCTTGTGTGGGGGACTTTCCCTTAGTATTTGAGTCTTCTATGCTAATTGTAGTCCGTGCATGCGAGGTGACGAGTGTGTGCTCGGACTTATTTGTGGAAAATTTACCTTTAGGGTTATTAGGTCCTTATATTCATTATGTGAGAATTATTTCGTTATGATTGAGTTTCCTAATTGCTTAATTTACCTCAATATGCTCCATATGATGTTGTTAGCTTTTCTCTAATTCCTACTTGTTACTTGACACTTAATTGCCTTAATTGAAGTGATTGCCTTCCTTATTGTTTTGATACTTCTTGGTTGTGAGTTTCTCTATGACTTCGTGCAAACATGTTATATGTCCAATTGTTGTGGGTACCAGTGTAGTTATCGCATGCTTATTGTGTCTTGTTGTTTAGTTAAAGTTATTGTGCTTCCCAGTTTTTCTGTGATCCTTATTAGGTACTATTCATGATTAAATTGACGATTATTCATGTTGAACAAGACTTATTAAATTCTCTTGTTAATTAACCATTGTTGAGTATTAACTCCAGTTCAAATGTATATTGCGAGGCTAACTGGTGAAACAAGATTGGTTATCGTTGATTCCCTTGCCGGGAGTGTCGATGCCCTCTTTTTCTCGTGAAATCGGATTTATGACATTTGGGAGGACAACTCGTTCCCTTTTGGAAATTGGGTTTGAATTGAAGAGTTGCCACCTAATGATCAAGTGCATTAGGACACTAAGAAGAATTTTGATTTAGAAAACCAGAGATTGGGTAAGGGCTCGAAATTATCCTGAGGGGAAGGTGTTAGACACCCCTCGAGATCCACTAGTGTGGTTCCCGGCCATACTATAATTGTGATTTTAAGTGCAAACAACAAGTAGACAAGTAAGAGTTACAAATATAAGGGTTTTTTTCACATAATGGTTGCAAATTGAAGTTAAAAGCAGTTAAAGAAGCTGAAGTTTGAGAAAAAGCAGTCTGAAATTCTAAATAAAATAAATAAGTAAGGGAGGGGGTCCTAAGTTTATAAATAATATGAATCACCCTACACAACACCCGGTAACCGTTTATACACATGGTGTTATTGCATGGTCATCATATCCATATCTACCCTTTCCCACCTCGTTAAGGTATTAAACGCGGAATGGTCTCATTTTACTTATTGCATGCTATTACTCGTCCCAATCCTATCTGCCTCGGAGGTATTTGGGACTACTAATCCTAAAGGGAAGGGGTGTGAGTTTTTATAGTTTCAAAGGACAAAATTCTAAGGTGACAATCAAAATAAATATGTAACAAATATGGGGAGAAACACATAACAGATAGAAAGGCTCAGACAAACCTCCTTAAAAACAAAAAGAAACATATAGTTTAGCATGTCTTACATGTACTGATTAGGGTCTGATTAAACTTGAGAGTTGTGGCAGACTGATCTATTACATATTTCAGATAAAAAGCCCGAATCAGGCCTGCCTGCTGGTTGTAGTTAATAAAATCTGATTCAATTTTATAAGTTACCTTATGGCTTGCCTAAGTGTTAAACGAAAACCTATAGGTATGATATCTATCAGTTTCAGAAAAGAAGTATGATGATTTAGGAAAAGAAGTTTTCAATTAACCAAGGAAGGTGAGAGAGCATAAATTCTGTAGACGTTATGCATTATCGTTACTGATTTTAGCCCTATAAGCGAATGAATGATTTAGGTTTGATTGATGGTTCCTATAGGCATGCTTTCTAGGCGTTATTGTCTTTGAACACTTTTTACAGGTGTAGTAAGAGTGCAAAAATCCTATGGGCATGATATCTGAATGTTGTTTAGTTTTAAATCCTATAAACAGGTTTGCCTTGTGACCAATATGTATGCAGGATCTGGATTTCTTATAGACATGGTATCTATATGTGATAATGAAGAATTCCTTATAGACATTCTTCATTATAGACATGGTATCTATATGTGATAATGCAGAATTCCTTATAGACGTGGTATCTATATATGAGATGAAAAATTTCTTATAGACATGGTATCTACATGGATGCAGAAATGCAGAAAATCCCATGAACATGATATTTATGTGGGTGAAGACATGCAAAGTTGTAAGCAGGATATATGAATACAGGAGTGCTGTAATTCCCTATCAGTAGGGGTGTTCATGGTTCGATTTTTTCCTAAAAAGAAACCAAACTAAATAAGTCGATTTTTCAAATATTTGAACCAAATCAAACCAATTAAGTCGGTTTTTTCTCAATTCGGTTTATGTCGGGTTTTGTCGGTTTTTTGATTTTTTCGGTTATTTGTCGGTTTTTTCTTAAATATAAGACATACATTAACAAACACATATTCCGGAGACCACATTTTTAACGTAACGCTATCAAATCAATTGCCCTAAGAAAATCTATTATTTACCAAGATATATTGATAGTAATTGAATCAAATAGTAATGAATAATTTAAGGACTTAATTAAAAATATATTATTTTTAATACAAAATAGATTCTTACACTTAACAAAAGAAAACTACTAATAAAAATAGAATGTAAATGTAAAGAACTATACTAAAAGTGCAAACTATTAACATTTACCACTAAATTTTTGAAACTTTATATTAAAATATACATACATATATATATATATATATATATATATATATATATATATATAGGTATTATCATAAATTTGAAATAGCTACTCCTATAGTCGGTTTGGTTCGGGTTTTTTTTTTGTTTTTTCTGATTAAAACCAAAACCAAAATCAAATCAAATTTTATCCATTTTTTAAAATTCAAAACCAAAACCAAACCAAACCAAAAAATATCGATTTTTTGTAGTCGGTTTGGTTTGATTTTTGGTTTTTCGGATTTTTATGAACACCTCTACCTATGAGCATGATATCTAACCTTTGCATGCCTGGTTACCCTTCCCTTTTCACTAATCACCACAGAAGTTTATTACAGAATTATTACAGTCCAAAAATAAAATAAGGAAACTACATCAGAAAAAAATAAAATTGCTACCAAGGAGAGCCTGATTCAGGTTTCCCGCCTGAAGCGTGAAGTAAACCAACTTCAAAGATCAAGATCCAAAGCCTTTCTCTTATTTGGGATGTGTCAGAGTTCCCTAATAGCCTCAAATGGACTCCGGCAGCGCTCATACCCAAATACATTGCAGGATTGAGTCATAGTGCATTGTGGAAAGGCCAACCCTCAAGTGTCTAAGTTCAGAGGGAGCTCAAGGTCCCAAGGCAAGGCTCACAGGAGGGGGCAGAATTTAGAAACTAGGAATGAGTGTAAGTGCATAGAAGGAATTTAAAAAAGGGGAAAAAGAGAAGTGCCAAAGACAGACTAGTGGTCATACCCAGCAATAAAAAATGTTGGCACACCGAACCAGCTTGTTAGAACACATTGTTTTGGGAGTTAGGATCCCCTAAGGGATCAAGTCCAGACATGAACATTAACTGGAATATTGCCATGTTCTGAACTATAACTCAAAACACATAGAGGGGGACATGGGTGCAGGGATTCACAACAGAAATAGATGAAAGGAAATTAACATGCTACTTGGCATTTAACTCCACAAGACAGTACAACAAACATGGATGTAAAGGCTGGAAATAAACACGTTGAGATGATGCTGAAACCAAAAGTAGAACATACCAGTCTCAAGGAAACAAGCAAAGGAAAGCAGTAGTCTTGTAAAGCCAAAGTGCAAACAAGTAGTCAGAATGCTATGAGTTTAGAAGAAAACTGTGAGATTATAAGTGTCTGAAGTGTGTGTATTGTGTGTTGATCCTGTGTTGTGTTAATGAAGTTCATGTATTTATAGTGTAGAAAGCAAGAAGAAATAGGTAAGAAAATAGTTTGAAAATCAATTATACAAGGTTTCTCTTTAATTAAGGAATTCTGATTTCAAACGGGTAAAAATAATTAAGGAAAGAGATTAATCAAATACCTTTTCAAAGCAGTACAAGAGGGGTAAATACATAGAGGTTTATTTAAGGATAATGTCTTGACAGTACACGGTTGCACAATTTAAGGAAAGGAAATAATTACAGCTAGAAAATCAAAAATTGAAGATTTTGTATGAATGAACAAGTCAGAAAGAAGGGAAATATTTTAACTTAAGGAAAATCAGTATCAATCAATCAGACCTAAAAAAAGATTCTGAATCAATCAAAAGTTGCAAAACCTTTTTGGAGAAATATTCATCACACATATAAAAGCATACAAACATGCTTAAACACGAAGAACTAGCATGTCAATCAGTAGAAGAGTCTAGAGTAGAAGAAATTAAAAAAAGTTCAGAATTATATGCAAACAAAGAAGTTCAAACTTAGTTCATAGACTCAGAAATAGTCAAGGGTTCTCAAACAAAAACCCTAGTTCAATCACATGATCAAATCTTAGCAGAACCCCCAAATTCTAGAGTTTTCACCTCGAGTCAAGTATAGAGATGAGGAAATAGGTAGTCAAACAGGCTCAGAGATTTCTTTCAGAAAATCATGAGAAAGCAAGCAAAATACAGTTGAAAGTTCAAAGCAAATAGAGTGAAGAAATTAATTCGAAACACAATGAGAGTAGAAGAAACAGTAGAGAAAAACATGCTTGAACGTCTCTTAAAACAAGGTAAAGTAGAAGTGAAATAATAAACCCTTAAGAATGTGGTAGAAGGATACAATAGGCGAAGCATATCAAGTCATAGTGGAAGACAAATAGCAGAACATAGTGGGAAAGCATGTGAAAACATAGCATAGAAACACAGTAGAAGAACATGCGTGATAAAAGGAAAAACATAAGAACATAGTAGAAGAACATACGTGGTAGAAAAAAAAACATAAGAACATAGCAGAGACAAATATACACAAAGAAAAAGGGAAAGAAAAGTCAGAGAAACATTCAAACATTTTCAGGAAACCCTAAATCAGAAAGAAGTAATTTTTGAAAGTAATTTTGAAAGAAAAGTTGAGGAAATCGTTCAAAAACTCAAGTAGAGCACAAATATATAACAGATTTAAGAAAAATCAGACTAAACCTCAAATAGTTAGGGTTTCAGAAGAACCATATAATGCAAAAAGCTTTGAAAAGGTCCGATCTTGGTCGGAAAGGTAAGAGACAGGCTCATAGGACCAGGATACGCCGGAGCAAGGCCGGCGATGGCCGTGAAAACTCGAGCTGGCACAGGTCTGGATGAAGACCTTCAAGGTCTGGCCTCGATTCTTCAAATATCGAGCACACAGGAGTAACAGAGGGTGAGTATAAGGTTACCATGGCCGGAGAAGCCATGGTTTCCGGTGGGTCTTGAGGTTGAAGACGATAGGAGACGATTAGGGTTTCGAGAACCTTGGAGAGAGTTTGAGAGACAAAGGGATTTCAAGGCGGTGTCTCTGTAGGGAAATGAGGGGATCAGGGTAGTATTTAGGATTAAAAAAGGCAAGGGCGGATAAGGGCTGTTGATCTCAGAGATCAACGGCCAGGATAAAAAGAGGTCTGGGTTGGGCAGTTTTAAACGGGTTACGGGCTGGGTTAAATTGGAATTGGGCTGGTCCGTTTGAGTTCTGAATTGGGTTAGTGGGGTGTTTGATTGTGGCTACAATTGAAATGCAAATAAGGCTATTAGTTAAATAGCCACTTTTCCCTTTTCTAATTTAAAAAAATAGTAAAATAATTTTGAAACAAATTGAAGGCACTAAATTAATTAATAATATATAATCATTAAATTAAAAATACTGGAAGAAATTTTATAATTATAAACACTATTTAAGTCTTAAAATAGGCTAGAATTGCAATTTAGTGCAAATTTAGCTTAAAAATACCAAATCGATTTATAAAAATGTGTAACAATTACCTTAGATATATGTTGGCATAAATATAAGAATAAAATAGATTAATCACCAAAATGATAATTTGAAGAACACTTATTCGCTTTTCTATTGCTAAAATAAGGTAATAAATCGATTTAAAAATCTTTTTGAAAAATTAGAAAAATAATAAAATACTTGTACATGCTTATATATGCATATATATACTATTTTGAAAGTATTTGCATATAAAAAATATATGGGAAAAAATTGGATATCAACAGCTGCCCCTCTTTACCTGGGAAGGATGAAAGAGTTATCGCGTAAAGACATGATGGCCAATTTTGACCGAGTGAAGTGGTTTGAAGAGATTTATCGTGCTCTGGTTCCTGAGCTACCTACATATCCCAGGTCTTACAGGAATCAGGCCATATGTAGTTCAGGATTCGTCGGTGGAGTATGCCGATGGAGGTTTTCCAAGAACGGACGCAACGTTTGGGTTGGGGCGGATGGTTAGAGTCTAATAGGGCTGTGGGAACCGGAGCGGGATCGCTCCTGCTGAGATGGATGTTGCTCACCGATTTACCTGCAGATAAGCAATACGCGCATATATTGTGCATAAAATTTAACATGATACAAGTTCCCGTTGGACCATGAATGATGTCTTTGGGCAGTTAGGATGACGTCCTAGGCCATGAAGCATATAATAAAGGATTTGCAGGCTATGAAATGATTCTCTCAGGCTGTGAGAATGATGCCTCCAAGCGATGATGCCTTTGAATAATGATATGCAAGAGATAAAAGGGGTCCTCATGCCATGGCATGGCGTTCTCGGGCTATGAAGATGGTGCCTCCGAACAATGACGCCCTTGGACAGTTTGGCGATCTTTCAACCCATGCAATGCGATAGGTGGCGATCTTTCAGCCCATGAGAGTGCAAATAAAGTGGCGATATTTTAGTCATGCAAAATGTAAGTAAAATGGTGATCTTTTAGTCGATGTAGGATTTAAATGAAGCGGCGATCTTTCAGCCGATGCAAGATGTAAAAAAAGGTGGTGATATTTCAGCCATGAAGTGAGACGGCAATATTTCAACCATGCAATGAGGTGGTGATATTTCATCCAATGCAAAATGTATGAGGTGGCTATCTTTCAGCCAATGCAATGAGGTGGCGATCTTTTAACCACGCAATGAGGTGGCGATATTTCAGCCAATGCAAAAAGCAAATAAGGTGGCGATCTTTCAGCCGATGCAAATGCAAAATAAAATGGCGATATTTCAACCATGCAGGTGGAGACAGGGGTTAGTCTTGAAAGGCAGAATGGTAGCCTTATGTAATGCAGAAAATGCAGATGGAGGTAGAGCTTAACCTCGGAAGGCAGAATGGTAGCCTTATGCAATGTAGAAAATGCAGATGGAGGTAGAGCTTAACCTCGGAAGGCAGAATGGTAGCCTTATACAATGTAGAAAATGCAGATGGAGGTAGAGCTTAACCTCGAAAGGCAGAATGGTAGCCTTATGGAATGCAAAAAATGCAGATGGAGGTAGAGCTTAACCTTGGAAGGCAGAATGGTAGCCTTATGCAATGCAGAAAATGCAGATGGAGGTAGAGCTTAACCTTGGAAGGCAGAATGGTAGCCTTATGCAATGCAGAAAATGCAGATGGAGGTAGAGCTTAACCTCGGAAGGCATAAGGGTAGCCTTATGTAATGTAAGAAATGCAGATGGAGGTAGAGCTTAGCCTCGGAAGGCAGAATGGTAGCCTTATGCAGAAGATGAAAGACGAATAGCAATAAAAAATTCTTAGTTGATACCTGATTATGATATTACGAATGTTGGGCATATTGTATGCGGATGACAAATGTGAATAGATGCGACGGTTCTAAGGGTTGTATTCCTGAATAGTATGAGCATATAATATATGATTTTGTGACTTGGGTGCCTCTCTTGCTTTGGAATTTTGAGGGTCCTCCTCAAAATTCTGCCCCAGTTTACTGGGCTACTGCTTCTGACGGCTGATTGCGATGATTGGCTGAAGTTACTTTGGAATTTTGAGGGTCCTCCTAAAAATTCTGCCCCAGTTTCAAATTGCAAGGGGAAATGAAAATTTTATTGAATTGTGATCGAACCCATAAGGCTGCCTATGTATCCCCTCTTAAACAAGAATCAGGTCAGACATAGTTCAAATTACATCAGGAAATCATAAATAGTTACACATAGTATCGCCTGACTGCATCTGAATTGATCGGCTTTGGCCAAACTTCTCCGTCCATTTCTACGAGTATAAGGGCTCCTACTATCACAACCCGATGAACCATGTATGGACCCTACCAATTGGAAGAGAATTTCCCTTTGGCTTCATCTTGATGTGGAAAAATCTTCTTTAACAGCAGCTGCCCCGGTGTGAACCGTTTTGGTCTAACTCTCTTGTTGAAAGCTCTGGACATTCTATTATGATAAAGATGACCATGACAAACTGCATTCATTCTCTTTCCATCTATAAGAGCCAACTGCTCGTAACGACTTTTTACCCACTCTGCATCGTCGAGCTCGGCTACCTGTATGATCCTTAGGAAATGAATTTCTACTTCGGCGGGAATGACTGCCTCTGTACCATAAAACAATATGTAAGGAGTTGCACTAGTTGATGTGCGGACTATGGTGCGGTACCCCAATAAAGAAAATAATAACTTCTCATACCACTAATTGTGCTTTTCTATCATCTTCCTTAGTATCTTCTTGATATTCTTATTGGCGGCTTCTACAGCTCCATTCATTTGGGGCATGTAGGCTGTGGAATTATTGTGTTTGATCTTGAAGGTTTCACACATAGCATTCATCAAGTCACCGTTGAGGTTGGAGCCATTGTCAGTAATGATTGATTTTGGAATCCCGAATCAACAAATAATACGGTCACGGACGAAGTCTGCCATGACTTTATTAGTTATTGCTCTATAGGATGCTTCTTCAACCCATTTGGTGAAATAATCAATTTCTACTAGGATAAACCTGTGCCCGTTTGATGCAGCAGGATCGATTGGTCCGATAACATCTATTCCCCATGCGGCGAACGACCATGGCGAGCTTGTTGCATTAAGCTCATTAGGAGGTACCTTTATCATGTCGACATGTATCTGACAGCGGTGGCACTTTCGGACGTACTAGATGCAGTCCGTCTCCACAGTCATCTAAAAATAACCTGCCCGGAGTATTTTCTTGGCTAAGAAAAAGCCGTTCATATATGGACTGCAGGTCCCAGCATGGATTTCTTCTAGTAGCTTCGATGCTTCCTTTGCATCGACACACTTTAGTAACCCCAAATCAGGAGTCCTCATATACAGGATTCCTCTGCTGTGAAGGAAATTGTTGGACAATTTTTGAAGTGTGCGCTTTTGAGTAGTATTTGCAAGCTCTGGATATTCTCCTTTTGACAAATATTCCTTGATGTCGTGAACCAAGGTTTTCCATCTGCTTCTTCTTCAACATGAGTATAATAAGCTGGCTAATTATGGATTTTCACAGGAATAGGATCTAAAGTTTGTATCTGGGTGCTGTATTATGGATGATAGGGTAGCCAATGCATCGGCAAACTCATTCTGGACTCTAGGAACATGCTGAAATTCCATCTTTGTGAACCTCTTTCTTAACTCCTGTACATGATACATGTATGGGAGTATCTTGGAGTTCTTGGTTGACCATTCTTCTCGGACCTGATGTATAAGCAAGTCTGAATCTCCAATCACAAGCAACTCTTGGATGTTCATGTCAATGGCCATTTTGAGCCCTAAGATACAGGCTTTGTACTCGGCCATATTGTTAGTGTAAGGGAACCTGAGCTTGGCCGACACTGGGTAATGTTAGCCAGTTTCTGATACTAGGATTTCTCCTGTGCCAACTCCTTTGAAATTTGCTGCTTCGTCAAAAAACATCCTCTAACCATCATAGGACTCTGCAATGTCTTCTCCTATGAACGATACCTCTTTGTCAGAAAAATACGTCTTTAGGGGTTCGTATTCTCCATCTACAAGGTTTTTAGCAAGGTGATATGCTAGGGACTGTCCCTTGATTGCTTTCTGACTCACATAGACAATGTCGAATTCACTCAAAAGGATTTGACACGTGGCTAGCTTGCCAGTGGGCATGGGCTTCTGAAAGATGTACTTCAAAGGATCCATCCTAGATATGAGATATGTAGTATAGGCATAGAAGTAGTGCCTCAGCTTCTGGGCCACCCAAGTTAGAGCATAGTAGGTGCGTTCTAACAGAGAATATCGGGCTTCGTACGGGGTGAAATTCTTACTGAGATAATAAATGGCTTGCTCCTTCTTCCCTGTTTTATCATGTTGCCCTAAGACGCAACCGAAGGCACCATCTAACACTGCGATGTAGAGTAGCAAAGGTCTACCTAGCTCAGGTGGAACCAAGACTAGTGGTGTTGATAAGTATTCCATGATTCTGTTGAAAGCTTTCTGACATTCATCAATCCATTTGGTGGCGGCATCCTTCTTCAACATTTAGAAGATCGGCTCACAGATAACCGCAGACTGGGCTATGAACCGGCTGATGTAGTTAAGTCTCCCCAAGAAACACATTACATCCTTCTTGTTCTTGGGCGGTGGTAATTCTTGAATGGCTTAGATCTTTGATGGATCCAGTTCTATCCCTCGGCGACTCACGATGAACCCAAGTAGTTTCCCGGCAGGAACCCCAAATGCACATTTTGCGGGTTTTAGCTTTAAGTTGTACATTCTCAGTCTATTGAAGAATTTCCTCAAATCTTCTATGTGATTAGTGGCTTTCTTGGACTTGATGATGACGTCATCCACATACACTTCGATCTCCTTGTGTATCATATCATGTAAAATGGTGGTCATGTGTAGGTGGCCCCTGCATTATTTAACCCGAATGACATCATCTTGTAGCAATATATGCCGCATGGCGTAATGAAAGCCATTTTCTCAGCATCTTCTTCATCCATCCAAATTTGATGATACCCAGCGAAATAATCTATGAATGATTGCAACTCGTGCTTAGCACAATTATCAATCAGGATGTGTATGTTCGGTAAGGGGAAGTCATCTTTCAGACTGGTCCGGTTGAGATCCCGGTAGTCGACACAGACTCTAATCTTCCCATCCTTCTTTTGCACTGGCACAATGTTGGCTAACCATGTTGGATACTCTACTACCCTGAGAACCTTAGCTTTGACCTACTTAGTGATTTTTCCTTGATTTTCAGACTCATGTCTGGCTTGAACTTTCTGAGCTTCTGTTTTACTGGTGGACATGTTGGACCGGTTGGCAGTTTGTGAGCCACAATAGATGTACTCAGACCAGTCATGTCGTCGTACGACCATGCGAATATGTCTTCATATTCTCTCAGAAACTCTGTGTACTCTTCCTTCTCTGATGGTGACAAATGAACGTTGATTCATATTTATTTGATGTTTTCTGCACCTCCTAGGTTAACAATATCAGTCTCGTCTAGGTTGGACTTAGGTCTGTTATTAAAATTCTCAACTTCTTTAATAATTTCCTCTGGTATATCATCTTTCTCTGAATCTATGTCCGTTTGTTGCGTCGTCTCATTGCATGTCACAGTCATTGGTTCATCAAGATAAGTGATAGTAATGTTGTATAAGTAAAGTAATGAGAGAAAATAATAAGAATATGATGAATAAAATTGAAATGCTTTGATAAATTCCATAACTATTTTTGAACACCGGAGCTCTTTCTTGCAAAAATAAAGTGTGAAAGGAAAGTAAACTAGTAAAAAATAAAATAGTGCATGACGCTTGTTCAGCCTTGCTACCCCGAGGCTCGCCAGGCTCTGATGGCGCTGATAGTCAAGTTATTGAGGTGTGCTCTTCGGCTTACGGCCTGTATGGAAGGGTCTTCCTCCTCCTCCTTCTCGAAAATGACACAACAATCCAAGTCATCGTCTTCTAAGAACAGGTTCTTCATTGCTGCCACTGCTTCCTCTTCTTATGACCCATAGTTGACTTTGGCTGGTTGGAAAGTTTGCTCCAAGCGTGGTATTGGCTGCTCCAATGGGTAGTAAGGATCACGCCATGGTGGCGACCAGTGGTTGAACTCCTCCCAAGTATACTCATACCCCAATCCAAAGGTAGTGCCATGCTTCTTTAGTTTGATGGGCTTAGTGATCCCTTGGAGGTTTTTGCCAAGTCCCTTGCCAGGTTCATAATCGCTCCAGTTTAATATGCTTTCAATTTTGTTGTCCCACCATTTTTCCTTATCGATGGTGTTGACTCGCTCGATGTGGTAGTAAGTTTCCCCGCCTATACTTCTCCTTCCTCCAATTGCTGGAATGGTCTGGCGACTGTATATGGGGTTGCTACCGTCGCCGTGAATGATCACCTCTTGATCGTTCCACTCAAACTTTACTTCCTGATATAGTGTTGATGCTACGGCCCTAGCAGCATAAATCCATGGTCGTCCCAAAAACAGATTGTAAGATGCCGACACGTCTATCACTTGAAAATCAACATCAAACCAAGTAGGCCCCATTTGCAAACATATGCTAATCTCCCCAATGGTAGACCTTTGAGAATCGTCGAAACCTTTAACGTTGATGGCCCCGTACTTGATTTCATGCAACCCTTTTCCCAATGTCCTGAGTGTTACCAATGGAAAAATGTTGAGACTGGACCCCTCATCGACCAAGATTCTAGTGATTAAATAATCTTCATACTGCAGGGTGATGTGTAATTCCTTGTTATAACTCAACCCTTCTGGTGGTAGCTCATCTTTATGAAAAGTGATTTTGTGACTTTCCAATACCTGGCCTATCATGTTTGCCATTTCTCCTTCTGTGATGTTGCTTGGTACATACGCCTCACTCAGCATTCTTAACAAGGCGTTCTTGTGTGCATCAGAACTCTGTAGCAAAGCAAAGATAGAAATTTGTGCTGGTGTTTTGTTAAGTTGATCAATGACTGACTATTCTTTGGCTTGTATCTTTCTCCAGAGATCATCGGGCCCGGTTTCAGTGATGGTTGGCCGACTGGAAGCCTGCTTGCTTGATTCATACCCTGTGCCGTAACTGCTTCACCGAACTTGGCTTTCCTTTTCCTTATTGCCTTGGCTGTGTAGTCCCAATGGATGGCCTTTGTGTGGAATGGTGGCTGTCATTGCTACTGGAATGGGCACCCTTGCTTTGGAAGGTAGCACGACAACTTCAACATGTGCCTTTGGGGACCCAAACTCGACCTCAATTGGTGTTGGCGTCTTTTCAGAGGAGGGCGCTTCGAACTCGAGTGGCATGGACATGTTCACCTCAGCATCTCCAGAAGGCTGAATCTGGACTACAATCGAATTAAGGATGACTATTGGCTTCTTTGGATTGTCGCCTTCTGTGATTAACCCGATTGATCCCTTGGGGTCCCAGTCATCCTCAATCTCGATCATGTAAACACCTCCACCCTTGTGTTCTGTTAGAGGGTTATTGCGGACATTCAAAGTAGGCTCCTTTGCCACGATGGTCTTGTTATCTATCAAAGCCTGGAACTTATCTTTCAGGGAGCGGCATTCATCAATGGTATGCCCTTTCATGCCAGAATGGTATGCACAAGTTTTATTTGGGTTGACCCATTGGGAAGGGTTTTCAGGGGTTATAGCAAGGATAGGGGGTGACATAACCAGCAACTTTGAGCCTTTCGTACAACTGGTCAATTGGTTCAATAATGGCAATATACTATTTGGGAGGTCTGCGATCGAAATTTTGTGGAGGTCTAGGAAAGATTTGCGAGGGGAAAGTGACTGATAGTGTGGTGGTTGAGTATTGTAGGCTTGGTAAACAAGTGCGGGTTGGGAATATCTGGGTGAAGAAGGTTGGTATGTGGGGGGTGGAAATGACTGATAAGTGACTGGTGGAGTATGATAAGAGGGTGAGGGTGCTTGGTAATTTAGGGTAGGCTAATATGTGATTGGAGGTATTGGGTATATTTGCTTTTTGATAGGGGATTTGGTCCCCTGTGCAACCATTACAGCATTTACGTCCCTTTTCTTTGATGTACCACCAGACTGTAAAGCCTTGTTGGTAGCTTGCAAGGCTTCAAAGTTTGTAACCATACCATTCTTGATGCATTCCTCGATCCTCTCACCTATCTTGATGATGTCGGAAAATTTATGGTTCTCAATCAGCATCAGTCTTTCATAGTATTGGGGGCCCTGAGCTCGGATGAATTTTTTTTTCATTTGTTCTTCTTGTAAGGCCGGTCTGACCTTAGCAGCTTCTGATCTCCAGCGAGTAGCATACCCACAGAAGGTTTCTGTGGGTTTCTTCTTCAAGTTTTGGATATAGAACACATCCGGAGCGTTCTCCATGTTGAACCTGAATCTATCTATGAAATCAGATGCCATGCTTACCCAGTTTGACCACTTCTTTGGATCTTGGCTAATGTACCAAGATAAAGCATCTCCTTTCAAGCTCCTCATGAAAAGCTTCATGCGGATCTTCTCGTCTCTTCCTACTCCGACCAGTTTGTCGCAGTATGTTCTCAAGTGAACCTTGGGATCCACTGTACCATCAAACATTTTAAACTTGGGAGGTTTGTACCGCTTGGGTAGTTCAAAATCAGGCTGTATGCATAGATCTTCATAGTTTAGCCCCTCAATTCCCTTACTACCTTCAACGCCTTGAATTCTGGTGGTCAACTTTTTAAGCTCTTCGGCCAAATTTCTGATGAGTGAGTCCTTATCATTGGACTCGGAAATGCTTGAGATAGGTTGGGTGGAGTGTGGCACAGTCTCCACATAGATATGTTGGCAGTGGTCATTTGTGGAGTTTAAAGTTTTTGGGATGAGCAACAGAGTATTGTTGGGAGTGTGGCAACTATTGCAGTGGTGGTGAGAAACGGGATGATTTTATTGTTTTGGGATATTTTGTGGAGGTATGGGATTCTGAGTATTTGGGAAAGTAACTTCTGGAGGGGTGAGGGAAAATGACAGACTTGCCAAATTCCGGACTTGATCAAGTTCTTCTTGGAACTTTAATAGTTTTTGTTCTAGTTGAGAGGTATTTTCCTTGGGGACCAGAGCACCACGAGCGACCTCTACCCGTTCAACTGAGTTGTTCGAATCTTCTATTCTTCTTTTGCTTTTGCGTCTGACAGGACTGGGAGGAGGAGTAGGTGGAGGGCCCCTGGATCTTGTAAAATATGTTGATGTTGCCAGAGTTCACGAACTAACCTTTGGGGAGGGGAATAAACGAAAAGTAAAAACAAAAAGGTAATAAGTCAGTAAGGATCATAAAGAAAAAAAATGTTGCAATATTTAAACTCGTAGTGCAGGAAACATAAAGCGCGTCCTAATTTTGGGGACCTCGTTGTGCCCGAGGTAGGCTTAGCGACAGGTTAATATGGAGAACTTAGAATGCTAAATGCCTCATTATATTGATAAAACATAGACGATTCCCAAAACGACACTAAATAATAATTAAAAGTCACTAATGGCCATGGGCCTTATAACATATTATAAAGCGAAAAATGGAAATTCCTATCTACTTGGTCCCGGATGGACCTTTACTAGACTCGACATTGTTGGATCCCTCGAACAGTTCTCCCAGCTCGCGCAATCCTAGTTGCAAGTAAGCTCTAGCCAGATGTCCACCTTCATTTCCTTCAGCAGTTCGGCAATCTTCGACCTTCTTCAGAAACTCCCTTTCCAATTACACTATACCATGCTCTAAATAGACCAGTCGTTTGTTGGCGCTGACAGCCATACCCTTCCATTCTTTAACTAATTTTTGATTGGCTTCTTGTATTTCACGATGCTCATTTTCACATTCCCGAATCCTCTTGCATAGTTAGTTGTACTTTACCTGTGCCTCAGCCTTCTCGTCGATGATCTTGTGACCTCGAACAAACACGGGTTGACCTAAACCATTGTGATTGTCCTCCAGCCAGCCTGAATAGTGTGGGTACAACCAGCATGGTAGCGATCTGGTTCGATGGTGTCCTTTCCCAAGATAATTTTGCAGTGCCACAAATACTGAGCCTGGCTCCTGTAGGGACTATCGTCGTTCTAGAAATCAGCCTGGAAGTAACTCATCTTGTTGACCCTTGGTAAAACCTGCTTCCTGCCAGCCTATCTTATAACTCGAAGAGGGACATAAGGGTAGGTTCCCCTCAAACCGATCAGTATTAGAAATGGCGCATCCCTGGATCGAACGATGAATCCTTTAGTAGGGAAGCACTCGAACATCCATTGTACCCGATCCTCAGTCAAATTATCAAAGAGTTCGGCTCATTCTCTAGCATCTCTGGTTGGGCGAACATGTTGGGCATGTAATTCATCCGCTTTGGGTGATGAAAGGCGATATGATCGTCCCAGTCCCTACAATAGATTTCCTATCGGTACTCACCCTTTTGGAGATTTTCCATGAGCCAAAGTTGAAGTAACGGATTACAACCTTCGAAATATTTGCCCCCCTGTTGACACCTTTCTAGGGCTCAATATATTTCTGCAATGATCATTGGCACAAGACTGAATGGTTGTCCGTCAATTCCTTCTATTAGAGTTTTGGTGACCATAGCTAGCATGGTATATATTCTTGCTTTCTTAATTGGAAGTACTATCATCCCCAAGAAACAGAACATGAAAACAAAGACCCTTCGATGGATATGCCCCAATGATATGAGGGCGAACTCGTCAGGATAAGTACGGTAAGATTTGTTGTGACCATACCTCTCATACAAGTAGACAAAGGGAATATACGACTCCTTCAAATAGGTTAAGTCTTGACTCTTCTTTAGACCTATCATTTAGAGATAACGTCTACCTTTGCGATTTTCCGGCATTAACAAACCCGGAGTTTCCCATGGTATCCCAGCCAGTCCTCCTATTTCCTCGAGCTGGGGGTGTCATCTCAATGTCTCCAAAGCGGAACACAGACCTATCACAATCCCAGAAGATAGTGGCAGCTTCTATGATTTTGTTTTTGGGTTGAATTTCCAGGAGATAAGGTAGATTTCCTAGATATTTTCGGACAAGAGCTTGATCACTGGAATGAAGATCCTCCCACCATCTTAGCAATTTGGGGTGGATGTTGGTGACCATGCCGAATCTGGGGACTTCGTGCCTTAAATTTCTGCAAGACAAAAGGTTAGGCCCTTACCCCCACCACACTCGACTGTTTAATATCAACAATTAGCATAACAAGCATTTAGTTCTCCAAATGAATATACAAAACGTGGTAGTGTCCGTTTGGTTTTGGGAAAACACGGTGGACTTGGACAAGGCTATCTTACAGAGTCATTATGCGGACAACATAACTGACTTAGCTAGGTTTGACAGTGATGCATGCACCTTTAAACAAAGTAAGGTTTCTATGGAGTATTAGAATGGTACCTTTGAGCGGAATACTCAAGAGAGAAAGGCACAGAACCGTCAACTACACCATTTATCGACTGGTTTACCGCAAATATTCCTTTGTCGGATTGAAGGGGTAATAATATTGGAAGAGCGTAACCACTCATTATAAACGTTGCTATGGTATTTTGTTTGGCACGTGTGGAATATGATGTTGAATATGCACTTACAATAATCAAACAAGTTGTTACGTATTTGTATGTTCATAAAGTAATAATTACAATAGTTTCTCATAATTTACAATATTAAAGGAAAGCTGTAAAGGAAAGCGTTAATAAAGGAAAGAAACAAAGAGCCAAGTCAGTTTGTAGTAGAAGAAGGAATAAATACTTAAAGGCATTTAAACAAGTAAAGATATATAAAGAAGCATAAAGTCATAAATAGCATGAAATGGTTAAAGCTTTAAAGAAATCCCCATCAGAGTCGGCATGCTGTCGATGTCCCCTTTTTCTCGTGAAATCAGGTTTATGACATTTGGGAGGACAACTCGTTCCCTTTTGGGAATTGTGTTTGAATTGAAGTGTCACCACCTAATGATTAAGTGCATTAGGATACTTAAAAGAACTTTAATTTAGAAAACCAGAGATTGGGTAAGGGCTCAAGATTATCCCGAGGGGAAGGTGTTAGGCACCCCTCGAGATCGGCCATACTATAATTGTGACTTTAAGTGCAAACAACAAGTAGACAAGTAAGAGTTACAAATATGAGGGGGGTTTTCACATAATGGTTGCAAATTGAAGATAAAAGCAGTTAAAGAAGCTGAAGTTTGAGAAAAAGCAGTTTGAAATTCTGAATAAAATAAACAAGTAAGGGAGGGGGTCCTAAGTTTATAAATAATATGGATCACCCCACAAAACACCCGATAACCGTTTATACACGTGGTGTTATCGCGTGGTCATCATATCCATATCTACCCTTTCCCACCCTATTAAGGTATTAAATGTGGAATGATTTCGTTTTACTTATTGCATGCTATTACCCGCCCTAATCCTATCGACCCCGGAGGTATTTGCGACTATTAATCCTAAAGGGAAGGGGTGTTATAGTTTCAAAGGACAAAATTCTAAGGCGACAATCAAAACACATATGTAAGAAATATGGGGAGAAACACATAAAATATAGAAAGGCTCAGACAAACCTCCTTAAAAACAAAAGGAAGCATATAGTTTAGCTGTCTTACACGTACTGATTAGGGTCTGATTAAACTTAAGAGTTGTGGCAGACAGATCTATTACATATTTTAGATAAAAAGCCCGAATCAGGCCTGCCTGCTGGTTGTAGTTAATAAAATCTAATTCAATTTTATAAGTTACCTTATGGATTGCCTAAGTGTTAAACGAAAACCTATAGGTATGATATCTATTAGTTTCAGAAAAGAAGTATGATGATTTAGGAAAAGAAGTTTTCAATTAACCAAGGAAGGTGAGAGAGAATAAATTCTGTAGACGTTATGCATTATCGTTACTGATTTTAACCCTATAAGCGAATGAATGATTCAGGTTTGATTGATGGTTCCTATAGGCATGCTTTCTAGGTGTTATTGTCTTTGAACACTTTTTACAGGCGTAGTAAGAGTGCAGAAATCCTATGGGCATGATATATGAATGCTGTTTAGTTTAAATCCTATAAATAGGTTTGCCTAGTGACCAATGCGTATGCAGGATCTGGATTTTTTATAGATATGGTATCTATATGTGATAATGCAGAATTCCTTATAGACATGGTATCTATATGTGATAATGTAGAATTCCTTATAGACGCGGTATCTATATATGAGATGCAAAATTCCTTATAGACATGGTATCTACATGGATGCAGAAATGCAGAAAATCCTATGAACAGGATATCTATGTGGATGCAGACATGCAAAGCTGTAAGCATGATACATGAATACAAGAGTGCATTAATTCCCTATGAGCATGATATCTACCCTTTGCATGCCTGGTTACCCTTCTCTTTTCACTAATCACCCCAGAAGTTTATTACAGAATTATTACAGTCCAAAAATAAAATAAGGAAACTACATCTGAAGAAGAAAAAATTGCAACGAGATCTTGATTCTGGTTTCCCGCCTGAAGCATAAAGTAAACCAACTCCAAAGATCAAGATCCAAAGCCTTTCTCTCACTTGGGATGTGTCAGAGTTCCGTAAGAGCCTCAAATGGACTCCGGGACGTGCTCACACCCAAATACATTGCAGGATTGAGTCATAGTGCAGTGTGGAAGGACCAGCCCTCAAGTGTCCAAGGCAAGGCTCACAGGAGGGGGGGCAGAACTTAGAAACAAGTAATGAGTGTAAGTGCATAGAAGGACTTTTGAAAAGGGGAAAAAGGAAAGTGACAAAGACAGACTAGTGGTCACACCTAGCATTAGAAAATTCTTTAGAACACATTGTTTTGGGAGTTAGGATCCCCTAAGAAATCAATTCCAGACATGAACAATAACTGGAATATTGCCATGTTCTGAACTACAATTCAAAACACATAGAGGGGGACAGGGGTGCAGGGATTCACAACAGAACAGATGAAAGGAAATTAATGCTAGTTGACATTTAACTCCACAAGAAGTACAGTAGACATGGTCGTAAAGGCTGGAAATAAACACGTTGGGATGATGCTGAAACCAAAACTAGAACATACCAGTCTCAAGGAAAAAAGCAGGAAAACAGTAGTCTTGTAAAGCCAATGTGCAAACAAGTAGTCAGAATGCTATGAGTTTAGAAGAAAACTGTGAGATTATAAGTGTCTGAAGTGTGTATATTGTGTGTTGATCCTATGTTGTATTAAAGAAGGTCTTGTATTTATAGTGTAGAAAGCAAGCAGAAATAGGTAAGAAAATAGTTTGAAAATCAATTACACAAGGTTTCCCTTTAATTAAGGGATTATGATTTCAAACGGGTAAAAATAATTAAGGAAAAAGATTAATCAAATACCTTTTCAAAGCAGTACAAGAGGGGTAAATACATAGAGGTTTATTTAAGGACAAGGTCTTGATAGTACACGGTTGCACAATTTAAGGAAAGGAAATAATTACAGCTCGTAAATCAAAAATTGAAGATTTTGTATGAATGAACAAGTCAAAAAGATGGGAAAGATTTTAACTTAAGGAAAATCAGTATCAATCAATCAGACCTAAAAAAAAGATTCTGAATCAATCAAAAGTTGGAAAACTTTTTTGTAGAAATATTCATCACACATATAAAAGCATACAAACATGCTTAAACACGAAGAACTAGCATGCCAATCAGTAGAAGAGTCTAGCATAGAAGAAATTAAAAAAAGTTCAGAATTGTATGCAAACAAAGAAGTTCAAACTTAGTTCATTGACTCAGAAATAGTCAAGGGTTCTCAAACAAAAACCCTAGTTCAATCACATGATCAAACCTTAGTAGAACCCCCAAATTCTAGGGTATTCACCTCGAGTCAAGTATAGAGATGAGGAAATAGGTAGTCAAACAGGCTCAAAGATTTCTTTCAGAAACTCATGAGAAAGCAAGAAAATACAGTTGAAAGTTCAAAGCAAACAGAGTGAAGAAACTAATTCGAAACACAATGAGAGTAGAAGAAAAAGTAGAAAAAAACATGCTTAAACGTCTCTTAAAACAAGGTAAAAGTAGAAGTGAAATAGTAAACCCTTAAGAACATGGTAGAAGGATACAGTAGGCGAAGCATATCAAGTCATAGTGGAAGGCAAATATCAGAACATAGTGGGAAAGCATGTGAAAATATAGCATAGAAACACAGTAGAAGAAAGAACGAAATATAGAAAACATAGTAGAAGAAAATCCGCGATAAAAGGAAAAATATAAGAACACAGTAGAAGAACATGCGTGGTAGAAAAGAAAACATAAGGACATAGCAGAGACAAATACACAGAAAGAAAAAGGGAAAGAAATGTTAGAGAAACATTTGAACATTTTCAGGAAACCCTAAATCAGAAAGAAGTAATTTTTGAAAGTAATTTTTTGAAAGAAAAGTTGAGGAAATCGTTCAAAAACTCAAGTAGAGCACAAATATATAACAGATTTAAGAAAAATCGGAGAAAACCTCGAATAGTTAGGATTTCAGAAGAACCCTAGAATGAGAAAGGCTTTGAAAAGGTCCGATCTTGGTCGGAAAGGTCAGAGATAGACTCATATGACCAGGATATGCCGGAGCAAGGCCAGCGATGGCCGTGAAAACTCGAGCTGGCATAGGTCTGGATGAAGACCTTCGAGGTCTGGCCTCGATTCTTCAAATATCGAGCACATATGAGTAACAGGGGGTGAGTATAAAGTTACCATGGCCAGAGGAGCCATAGTTTCCGGTAGGTCTTGAGGTTGAAGACGATAGGAGACGATTAGGGTTTCGAGAACCTTCAAGAGAGTTTGAGAGATGAAGGGGTTTCAAGGCGGCTCTCTGGAGGGAAATGAGGGGATTAGGAAAGTCTTTAGGATTAAAAAAGGCAAGGGCGGATAAGGGCCGTTGATCTCAGAGATCAACGGCCAAGATAAAAAGGGGTCTGCGTCGGGTAGTTTTAGACAGGTTAAGGGCTGGGTTAAATTGAAATTGGGCTGGTCTGTTTCAGGTCCAAAATTGGCTTAATAGGGTGGTTGATTGTGGCTATAATTGAAATGCAAATAAGCCCATCAGTTAAATAGCCACTTTTTCCCTTTTTTAATTTATAAAATAGTAAAATGATTTTGAAATAAATTGAAGGCACTAAATTAATTAATAATATATAATCATTAAATTAAAAATATTGGAATAAATTTTATAAATATAAACTCTATTTAAGTCATAAAATAGGCTAGAATCGCAATTTAGTGCAAATTTAGCTTAAAAATACTAAATCGATTTATAAAAATGTGTAACAATTACCTTAGATATATATTGGAATAAATATAAGAATAAAATAGATTAATAACCAAAATGATAATTTGAAGAACACTTATTGGCTTTTGTATTGCTAAAATAGGGCAATAAATCGGTTTAAAAATCTTTTTGAAAAATTAGAAAAATAATAAAATATTTGGACATGCTTAGTTATGTGTGTGTGTGTGTGTGTGTGTGTGTATATATACACACTATTTTGAAAGTATTTTCATACAAAAAATATACAGGGAAAAATTAGGTATCAACATGGAGGATATTGTCTCTATTGTTGATTCTCTTGACGGGATGTTACTAAATTAATTTCTCAAATCCCATGATAAAGGCAATAATTCTTTTGATGTCGTATTTTAATTGAAAATGATACTTTATTTATTCAAATGATTTTTAAAAATAATTTCATCTTTTCTTACTGGGTTCCTAATTAGCTTAAAAATTGTACTCTACTTTATTTTATGTAAATAAGACTCCTTGAACATCTTAATTGTGTTGATTATGGACCCTATGTACTGAGTAATGTGAGAACATTGTTGTGTAAAGTGAGATAGAAATATGTGGGTACAAGGTGCCGGGTATGCTAAAAATTTGGTAATTTAGGTTATGATATGAGACTTCGAGTTTGAGATGGATGGAATTGTGCATCAGAAATGGTATGATTTATTGAGCTAGCATCACCTTTTCTGTTTGAATACATTTTTTTTTCTTCTCTATATTCTAGCTATGTTGGTGTTAATTTATTTGGTTATCTTTCGTTCCATCCGTGTTTCTCTTTATTATTTCTACTGATTGTAGTTTGTTTTTTTCCTGCTGTTGATATTACTTTGTTATCTTTAAGTTGATAGTTATTATCATATCATGTTCAATTTATCTTACCAGTAGGTGTCCGGACTGTTCCTCGTCACTACTCCACCGAGGTTAGTCTTGATACTTACTGGGCACCGCTGTGGTATGCTCTTACTACACTTCTGTACAGATCCGTGTGTTTGATTGATAGTAGCGGTGCGGGTCGTTGTGGTGGAGACTCAAGATACACCTGCTACAGCATTCGCAGGCCTCAGAGACACCTTCATTTGTACTTATTTCCATTTATTCCTCTTGTTTTGGAACAGTGATGTATGTATTTTGTGTAACTACTCTTAGAAAGGCTTATGACTTGTACCATCAATTTTGGGAACAGTAATTTGTTAAGTGTTATTTAATTTAAATTTAGCAAATATAAGTGTTACCTCCGTAAATGTTAGGCTCACTGTTAGTTTATATGAGTCCACCAAACTATAGAGTACCTGGTCCTCTATGAGATAATACCTAGAATGCAGTAAAGAGTGAATGTAAAGAAGGCAATAGATTTTCTACGTGGAAAAATCCCACACAAGGGGATCAAAAAACCACGACCTACTGTTGTAGGCTTTAAACTCTACTAACTTGTAATCTACCTTTTACAAGCCACTTTGCAAACACCCTATTGCAAAGACTTCAAACTAACTTGTGATGCACCACCACAAGCCACTCTATAACTTTCCTAGTTACAAAGGATGTAACTTATGACTATCCCTAGTCGCAACATAAACTCAGAAGTTTACGAATTTGATTTGTTCCTAAGACAACGGTTCTTCAGAAAGCAAACTAGGAATTATAATAACGAACAAATAACAAGATTATAACTCAACTATGGATGTACATAAACTCATTTAGAAACTAATTCTTAGTGGAGTTGTCTTCTTGTTCTTGACACACCAATAACTTCAATGTCGGATGAATGCTTTTTATTCTTGAGAGAATATCACTGAATGCACATGTGATGGTGTGTCTTGCACCAGGTTGTTTTATCACAAAAGATAGCACAATGGATAGTGATGTCAACTCTTGGTGTACGCTTCTTCCAATGAGAAGTGACTGATGTACTGTTTGCACATTCACTTTTGGGCAGTTGCGTTCCAATTGGATAGTGGATTTTGTACTTCTGTCAAGACACACCATAGGACCAGGTCCTAGTTGTGTTCCTCTTTTGTGACAGTTTCTTGATGGTCACTTTCTTCTGCTACGTTCCAGCTGTGTACTTGACTTGTACTTTTGTCAGAGAACCCTAAGGGAATAGGTCCCTGTTGTGTTCCTCTTTATATTGATTGCGTACAATCACTGATTTTCTTGTGTCTGAGAACTCCACGGGACCAGGTCATCAGGTCCCTGTTGTGTTCCTCCATGTGGTCGTTCATCTATTTATTGTTTTTCATACTTCGACCAGTTCACATGAGATGTATATCATATGGGCCAGGTTCTCTATGAGGTTCTTCATGACAAGTTTGTTAGATCATCAAAACATAAGACGCATAAGACTGAGAAATTGAAAACCCATCAATTTCTCCCTTTTTGATGATGACAAACTTAGGCATGGACAATATTTATTTAGAGCAGAAATAACCAGATGAGATGCCAGAACTACACGAAGTTCCCCTTTAATCTCAGATCTCCCTCTTTTTGATTTTCCCATAAATGTAGAGTTGATAGTTCTCCCTTAATCTCAAACTAGATTTTCCCTTACCTATACGCACAAAGCATATTACCCCTCACCTCTCTCATTTCTCTCAGCATGAATATATTACCCTCATTCGTTTCCCCCTTTTGGCATCATTAGAAAGAACAGGTATTAAGAAGAGCACAAGTAGGTAATAAGCATAAATAAGTCTAACACAGCTAGCTCATGCCACATATGCACATAACATGACAGAAAAGAGAAGCTAGAGGAAGACATTATTGTACAAGCAACAAAAGAGAAGCTATTTCATTAATGTTTACATTGGACTGAGCAATGTAGGAGCAGTAATGGGTAAATTCAATATTCCATCACAAAAAAAGGGAAACAAAAGTAAAATAGCAGCCACAGGATGTTGGTGCAAAAATAGCTGGACACAAAAAGGATCCTAGGGGACACTAAAGGAATGAGACTTAGAGGAAGAGACATCAATGGTTTTGAGAACCAGGTCCAGTCTAGCATTTGCAGACAGTTGTTCTTCAAGTAATTGAGCTCGAAGTCTCTCATATTCTTATGACAGTCGTGTAACCTCCTCACTTATGGAATCATGTCCTTTAGCCGTTTGACTGAGCTGAGTTTCTAGAATGGCATTTCGAGCCCTCAGCCTTCTTATTTCCTTATAAGCTACATTTTGAGCGTTAATCAACTGAGAAATAGTCGAGATGCTTCCACCAACTCTTTTTATACATTCACATTCTTCTAGAGTGGTCTTAGATAAAGACCGCTTGCGTGTGCCCACTCTAGGATTCCCCAAGGACCGCTTGCGTGTGCCCACTCTAGGATTCCCCAAGGGGACCTTATAGAATCTGACCACCTGAGTGAGGAGAAAGCCATAAGGTAACCCATGATTTCCACCCTTAAAATTTGTCACCTTCTGCACATGGTCTATCATCATTGCAGGTAGATTGATTGGGACAAACTCATCAAGCGCTTCCATTAGGACCATATCCAATTTTGTAGTAATAGATCGCCTCTCAGAGCGGGGTAAAAGCACTTTGTTGACCAGTTCAAAGAGAAGCTGGTACTCAGGAAGCAATACCTTCTTATGCAGCTGTTCCCCATGTTGAATAGCTTGCTCTTTCATGATCGCTCTCTGAAACTTTACTTCACATATACCCTTAAATGAGGACATACCTTCACACCAAATTTTGAGAACCTTTCCCAACTTTGAAGCATCGAGTACAATGTCTACCCTATTTATGAGTGCACAGATATGATCCCACTCAACAGTGAAAAAAGATGCGTAGAAGTTTTGTACTGCATCCTCATACACCAGAGGCATGCTTCTTTCAAACAGGTGTTCCCATTGTTCAAATTCCACAATCTACATAATTTGTCTCATGCTTGCCATCTCCAAAATTGCTGGATCAAATGTATGTCCCCACATAACCTTCTGAGTTCTTAATCTCTGCTGCCACAGACTACCATCACAGGTCATGGACCTTATTGAACCAAGTTCCTTAACAATTCCCTTCATTCGTTTGCTAGACCCTTTTGCAGACTTTCCTTTTTAGCTTGCCTATCCCTACAATATTGTCCTCAGACATGACTAGCTCAGTTGAACTCCGTTTAGACTTGCTATTGTACTTCACAGATGACCCTTTTTATTTCTCGACAATTTCATCAATGGCCTTTTTTATAGACTGTTGAGTTGCCATAGATTGTTGTACTGAGGAATCAGGTTCCTTCGAGGCATATTTGTCTATTTGGTTTACTGACCCACTTTTGATAAAATCTTTTAGATTCATTTTCCTTTTTTTCCTTGTCTTGACACTACTCTTACTTTTGTGAAACGATAACTCAGAGATCTCTTGCTGTAGTGACCTGATAGTGAGTGATTTGGAGAAAGACTATAAGAGCTTGAGTGATTGGGAGGTGCAGAAGTGAGCTTGCACGGAAGAGAAACGGGTTCATTAGAAGACTTTTTTGGGAATATCTCTTGAGCCAAGGACTCGACGAGTTCTGTAGTTCTTGCATTTCCCAAGAGTGAAATTTCTACCCCCTGATACTGAGACGAGAGATAAGCTCATTCATTCATCAAACTTTCAGCAGCTATAGCCATGATGTTTTGAGCCGCTTCATTTTTAAGTGACTCCTTGAGGGTCACTATGTCCAACATGGAAGAGTTTATATACTGGTCAGGATCATCCTCAGGGGCTTCTAATGCCTGATAAGTAAATGTTTCTGTGTGTTTTTTGATGAGATCATAGGATTGACTAGACATAGGGTTCTCAGAATAATAGTAAACAGGGTTTAACAGAAATAGGAAGATAGTAGGAGTGGAGGAGAAACCAAGAATAGGTAAGGTGGTAGAAGTCATGAAATAGTGATGCTTTGGGTTGATTTCAAGGAAAGTGACGAAGTGGTAGCGGTGCTAAAAGTGGTAGAATGAGACTATTGTTCGATCGCCATTAGATGAGCACTTGGTAGATGAGTAGATAAAGAAAGAGAGAGATGAAGAGAAGATCCTAGCTATACAACGGAGATGAATGTTCATGACTTGTTGTGAGAGGGAAAAGAAATTTTATTGGAAGAGGGGCTAATGATGAGAGGAGAAAGAAACAGGTTTTGAATAGTCCTGAAAACGGTGGTAGGTTTGTGGGAAAGCATTACCGTGCAAATGGGACAAAAGGATTTGAAAGACAAGACATGACATATAGACGTTGAAAAGTTAGATGATGTGGCATTTGAATTAATTTTGGTAAACATACATTTTTTTGAGAGGTCATGCAGAATAAGCGCATTACTACTAACCTGAGATACAAGAACCTGATGCCGGAGCAATCTTTTGCACAAGGTTTCAGCAGCTCCCCTTTCGCAGTTCATAGCAGTACCTTTAGCTTCTATGATTTTCATGCGTGTTTACCTACAACAGTATTGATGTGAGTTAAGATTAATAAAAAAATACTTTAGCTACCTTTACTTGATGGTGTCTTACTCAGCCAACAGATGGGGGATCAGGTTCTTCATTAGATTCTTGTGACCCTATCTTCACTTTGATTTATCCAAAATATTCTCTGCTTGAGGCTTTGATGCAGATACCTGGAGTTTGGTCTTCTATTCTATAATGCTTTCGACCGATCAATCCCTTCTTCATATTGACCCTCAGAAGAGAATCTCACCCTTCAATATGTTTGCAATTTCTCTCCAGTTGTTGATGAAGTCATTTCGTTTTGCTTCCTTGTCTCCTAGAAGATGAGGCATGAATAATGACAGGTGCACTCAGGTTCTTTATGAGACGTGGAGGATGATGTTGCGTTGTCTTTCGCCAGTCTCCTTTATCTTGGTCACGTTATCATCTTCCCTATTTTAAGCCTCAGATATTTCCGAGAGACAGGATTGGTTCATCATATTGATCCTCACCGTTTCTTTCTTGGCATGGCAGAGTGTCTTGTTGAATACGCCCATGAGCTTCTCCTGCCATTTTAGTGATGCCTTTGTTGGAGACCTTGTGGCCTTGTTTTGTGGATTGCTTACCAGAAGGATTACTTAGCTCATCTTTTTTGCATTGAGCTTCCCAAGTTGATCCTTCCTACTATCAAGAACAAGACACTTTCTTCCAATTGGCAGCTATTGGTGAGTTTTGATTTAAGAGGGACCTGGTTCGATACCTGTTCTCAAGGTAGAGAGTAGTATTCATTCCTTTTGTATAGAGTTTCTCGTTGATTGAGAAATTTTTCATGATCTCTTCTCCCCCTCCTCTATCATTTTTTTGAACTCATGTCAAGGTGACACTTGAGTTTGGCAGACCACGGACAAGGTCCGACTGAGTTAATTTATTCGGAGGTCAGAAGTTTGCATATACCATTCCTTCATACCATGGTTGCGACTTCACTCATCTCATACCGCCAGTTTGTGGAGATTAATGATTAGCAGGAGTGACTATTCTTGTTTCCTTTATCCAATGAGACTACTTGGCTAGTTATTCGATATGCGACTGCACTTTGTAGGCCACTCACATAGTGCTCGTTCCCACTTGAGTGCCAAAGGAACCTTTCTGCCTTTTCATTCACTGAGAATGTACCCTTTTACTTCCTTCTCAAGGATACATTCCCTTCCTGCAAGGCTTTCAATGAGAAGAAGTTCATGATATTTTTAGTTGCGTGCTTTAAGCATCCACTGTCAATAGTCCATCGCAGTCCACTTCCTCTCACTACTCCGTGCTCATGCACATCAAGGGTTAGATTTAGGAACCCAAACTAGTTTGTGTCCCTTGTTACTATAAAAAGGATGAATGAGGGATTTCCAAGTCCACGCAGGCAACATCCATTTTTTGCGAGTGGTACCTGTTCCTTTGCTAGTATTCACTCTATCAGAAAATAATTTGTTCTTCTGAGCAGACTGAAACCTAGCCTAGTAATTTTCTTTAAAATTCCCATTTTCCCACAGTGTTTACAAAGCCAGTTATCAGGTATAGTGACATACTTGCTATATTTGGAACCCTCCCTACTTGTTTCCACTATTATTGAGATACATGATAGTGACGGCATCTGAGGACCAGCTCCACTTCAGTGTTTTCTCAAGATCATTTCTTAATTTCTCCAACTTAGCTTGGAGTTTCTGATTCCTCTCGAGTTCACTGTAGAGACTGGTTTTATACAATAGTTAACTCATTTTCAAGCAAGATGTGTGACTCCCTGGCTACTTCTTTCCCTTTCCCAAGACCTACATTCGTATGTTCTCTATTGAGTCCCTCGATGGTTTCCTCTAGATCAGTGCATATTACTAAGAAGTCATCCATTTCCTCTTTAGTAGATACGACTCTCTCTTCTAACATGTGTTTCTCATTGTTAAGGCTTTCTAATGTTTCTTTTAGATTAACAACTACTACCATTGTATCGTCTCTCTCATTTTCCACTTTAGTTATTCTTTCATTCATGGCTTCCTTCTCGTGTTCAAGATTAGCTATGGTCTCATTTAAGTCTACTACATAGACCAAAAGATCATCTCTAGATTGTTCGGCACCTTCTAGTTCTATGGTCAGGATTTCCTTATTTACAAGACTATAATAGGCATCAATTAGGACATTTGATAAAGACCTTAGCTTCTTAGAAGAATAGGATTTTAGATTTCTCTCAACATCCCTGAATTTTACCTCATTGTCCTCATCTTCTTCATTATCATCATCTGATTGAGCCATCAGCGTGAATAGTGAATCATACTTCGTTGCTTCAGTTTCCACTGCCATTATGGAACTATTTTCTGCATCTGATTCCCTTTCGGATTCACTAGATGAGCCTCCCCAAGCAGCAAGAGCCTGCTTAACGATATTTTCTGCAACACTTTTCGATTGAATCTTTTCTCTGGGACTAGGTTTCTTTTTCCTGCTTTGTCAGGATTTTGCCTGTACTGCTCATGTTTCGCGAGTGGGCAGTCTTTGATGAAAAGCCCTGACTTTCCACATATGTGATAGAGATCGTTGTTCCTTGTTTTATTTGAACTGCCCCACTTTGGTATGTTATCATTTCTTCGAACCATTTTTTGAAATCTCTTAGTAAGATAGGCCATGTCACTATCTTCATCACTTGAATAACTGCTTTTAGCCTTAAACACCAGGTTCTTTTCCTTCTTAGGCTCTCTTCTTTCACTTTCTTTCTTTCTTTTTATCTCGCATGTTTTCAGATTACCAATCAACTCATTCGTGGTCAGAGTCTGTAGATCTTTAGCTTCAGTGATGGCATTTACCTTACTTTCCCAAGACCCAGGTAGAAAACTGAGAATTTTCCTTAAAAGCTTGTTTCTAGGAATAACATCTCCAAGTGAGTGAAGCTCATTTATAATGGAGGTGAATCTAGTGTGCATATCTTGTATGGACTCATCATCCTTCATCCGAAAGAGCTCATATTTAGTGGTGAGCATGTCGATCTTGGATTGTTTGACCTGAGTAGTTCCTTCGTGTGTGGTTTGTAAAGCTTCCTATATTTATTTGGCAGTATCACAAGCTGATACTCTATTGTACTCATCAGGTCCTATTCCACACATCAAGATTTTCTTGGCATGATGTTCTTTTCTACATATTTTTTGTGTCGATGTACTTTCTTCTCCCTTTGGGCACCAATTGTCCTGTTTCTTCAAGTTTTTTCATGGGAACATGTGATGTCCCACAGCTCTAAATCTTCTGCCATAATGAAATCATGTATCCTGGTCTACCACAAGCCGTAGTATTGACCATTGAATCTAGGAGTTCTATAGGTTAATTGTCCTTCTTCAAAGTTTGGTGGAGCAGCCAATGAGGATCCTTCCTAGGTGTTAGCCTGATAGGAGAAACTTGCTCTGATACCAATTGTTAGTTTATATGAGTCCAGCAAACTATAGATTACCTGGTCCTCTATGAGATAATACGTATAATGCAGTAAAGATTGAATGTAAAGAAGGAAATAGATTTTTTACGTGGAAAAATCCCACACAAGGGGATCAAAAAATCACGAAATACTCTTGTAGGCTTTAAACTCTAGTAACTTGTAATCTACCTATTAAAAGCCACTTTGCAAACACCCTATTGCAAAGACTTCAAACTAACTTGTGATGCACCACCACAAGCCACTCTATAACTCTCCTAGTTACAAAGGATTTAACTTATGACTATCCCTAGTCACAACATAAACTCAAAATTTTACGAATTTGATTTGTTCGTAAGACAACGCTTCAAAAAAAGCAAACTAGGAATTATAATGACAAACAAATAACAAGATTACAACTCAACTATGGATGTACATAAACTCATTTAGAAACTGATCCTTAGTGGAGTTGTCTTCTTGTTCTTCACACCCTAGTGATTTCAATGCCGGATGAATGCTTTTTCTTTTTGAGAGAATATCACTGAATGCACAAGTGATGGTGTATCTTGCACCAACTTGTTTTATCATAAAAGATAGCACAATGGATAGTGATGTCAATTCTTGGTGTACGCTTCTTCCAAATAAGAAGTGATTGTTGTACTGTCTGCACAACCACTTCTGGGAAGTTGCCTTCTAGCTAGATAGTGGACTTTGTACTTCTGTTGGACACGCCATAATACCAGGTCCTAGTTGTGTTCCTCTTTTGTGACAGTTGCTTGATGGTCACTTTCTTCTGCTACGTTCCAGTTGTGTACTTGACTTGTACTTTTGTCAGAGAACCCTAAGGGACCAGGTTCCTGTTGTGTTCCTCTTTATATTGATTGTGTACAGTCACTAATTTGCTTGTATCAGAGAACTCTAAGGGACCGGGTCATCAGGTCTCTGTTGTGTTCCTCCCTGTGGTCATTCATCTATTTGTTATTTTTCAGACTTCGACCAGTTCACATGAGATGTATATCCTGTGGGCTAGGTTCTCTATCTAGTTCTTCACGACAAGTTTGTTAGATCATCAAAACATAAGACGCATAAGACTAAGACATTGAAAACCTATCACTTACCTAGTTTAGAGACTAGGTGCCATCACGACTCCTTCGACGGGATTTTTGGGTCGTGACAAGTTGGTATCAGAGCTCTAAGTTCATAGGTGCTACGAGTCATAAGCAGGTTTAGTAGACTCTTGCGGATCGGTAAAGAGAACGTCTGTACTTATCTTCGAGAGGCTACAGAACTATTAGGATAATCTCACATTCTACACTCCTTATCGTGCGATATTGATTCAGCTCAAAGTATATAACTTATGTTCCTTTACATACACTAGTATGTAATATTATGCTCTCGGTGTCCGCTATGCGCTAGGGGTTCATGATTCTACAGACATGCTACGAGGGAGTCAGGGATGCTCAGACATTTTCTCCACATGTCATCCAGACTGGAGATACATATGTATTGAGAGACTATTTAATTGTTTATATGGAGGCACAACGGAAGTGTGGTGTGTGTTGATTGAGGATAGTTGGAGGTATTGGAGTACCTTGTGATTTGTGTTGTACGAGCTGTGAAGGTTATCTCTAAGGATCATCAGTAGTTGTTTTATATGGCTTCGCGCCAAGTGGAGAGTCCATCAGTGGCATTCAGATTGCATAGTCAGACTTGCATCAGTTTTGGCCTAAGGTATATGTAATATGGTATTGGTAGGTTCCCGGAATTTGTATATGATTAAGGACTGAAATCTTACACGGAACAATGTTGGGACTTTGATTGGGATTATTGCATATCGACTATCCGAAGAAATGGGTCAGCTTTGTGGTGTTAGGTCAGCATAGCGATAAAGTGATTGTTCGTTTGAATAGGAATTCTCTACTGGTATTTGTGGAAGCACTCTTGGATTGGAGGGTTTGTGTGACTTGGTTTAGTTGGGGAGGTGTAGTCCTGATGGCTTATTTGCGTACGGGCGGATCTCAAAAGGTTCTCGATGGTTTGACTACGACTTAAGTTGGGGGTCTACTATGGGTGTAAGGAATATTTGGTACACTGTGGATTTCTCCTGAATAGGCATAAAAAATTAATGGGGTGTTGACATTGTTGGCTATCATATATGAAGAGTGTGCATTTTAGAAAGGACCTTGAGGTTTGGATTGCGGGTGCGTGGATGGTAGCATGGTGATTATTGGCTTTTGAGGCTTTCGAGGTTCATGTTTTGTTACGAAGCCAGAAACTCTATATGAGTGATTCAGCAGAATGATAGGGTGTTAGTATTATATCAGCCATTTGATTTGCATAGTGGAGTTTGAGTATGGAAGTTTTGGTATTCCCGAGGTTTTGGGATAGATATGAGGACCATTTTCTACTGGCGGATTGTGAATAAACATTGAGGATGAGGTAATTAATAGCATGCAAGATTGATAGGTCGCTGTGAATTTTTGGAAAGGATATTTACCTATTTGGAAATAATCAGGAATTGGGTCGGGGGCTATTTGAAAGCTCAATGAGAATATGTATCTTGTATCAGATCAAGTTTGAGTGCTCCTGTGAGATTATCATTATGGTTATGTTATCAAGCAGAATTGATATTATGTGTGCTCCTAGTCTATGTTATGTGCTACTCTTTTATGTTAGGTTAGGCGGTGATGCTATATGACTATTCCCCACGCATGTTGTAATTCTGTTCAGACCTTATAGCGATGCGGGCGAGATAGCCCTCGTGATGTTGATTTGCTCATTGCACCTTAGCTGTGCTTGCTTCTATCATGCTTTAGCACTTTCAATTATTTTCCCATAGTTTTATTTGTTCACTCTGTTGTACTTAATATCAGTATTCATATGATCAGTGAGCCCGAGCATTTTGGCTTGATGAGCATATGGGAGCGGGTTGCACATTGCATCGGATGTTATGTGGGATACTGGCTTGATGAGTATTTGGGAGCGGGCTGCACGCCGCAGCGGATGTTATGAGGGATACTCTTTCCTTGTGTTTATTTGGTGTTGTGTTTTCCCTCTGTAGGATGATTTATGAAAAAAAATTATACTTTGTTGTTACACATGTTGTACTTGTTAGATAATTTATATGCTCTGCTTTCCTTTATTTGTGCTGCATGATTGAGTTATTGCTGATTTGGTGTACAAATTGTGTAGTGTAATAATCTGTGTGGTTTAGTGATGAGTTGTTAGTTGTGCTGCTTGTATTAGCTGAGATGAGGTTCTTAGACATGAGATTGGTACTATTGCAATAGGGGTGAGGAGTGTTTGGAAGTATGAGGGTGTTTCTGCTAAGATTTGGGTAATGGCCCTTGGCGGGTGGGAGAGCTTCGTGACTTGTTGAATTCATGGGTGGCTATGAGTTTCCGCATGTCTCTTTATCATGGGTAGTATTGTGGAAGTCCGGAACAAGATTACATTCAATGTGAAGTATATTTCTGGCATCCAAGATGTTATTTGAGCAGCTATGGTGGTCAGAGGTTATTGCTTCGAGTATGTGAGTTGTGTGGAACAACATGTGATTGTATTCTGGATTGGAATTTTTGGCTCGATTTAGCTTGTTTAGGTGTGTTCAATGTGATGATGTGGAATTCGGGTCCTATAATTAATTTTGGATGTTGAGGTTTGGTTCCTGGTCTAAGGTTATGGACTAATGAAGAGATGAGACCTTTAGTTAAGTTGTATTGTCAGTTCTGCATAGGTTGGATGATGGGGAATCACCCCCGGGTGTATGTATGAGGAGCTCATGCAATGGTTCGGCGGCTTTGGAAGGACTCTGGGCACGTTCGAGGACGAACGTATGTTTAAGTGGAGGCGGATGTAACGACCCAACTGGTCGTTTTGAGCAACTGCGTCCGGTTCGGCAGTTTGAGGTCACGAGCAACTTCATATTAGGTGTATCGACTTGCGTGCGCAGTCCGAGCGTGAAACCGAAAATCTTTTATGTGAAAATATGAATAAAATATAGTAATTTCTAGAGTTAAAATTTGGTTTTTAGTTAACTTTGGTCAAAATTTTGGGTAAACGAATCCGGATCTGTGTCCCGACGACTCCGGGAGGTTCGAGGTAAAATATGGGACTTTGGCATATGCTTAGAATTGAATTCCGAGGTCCCTAGCCTTAGAAAATAATTTCGAAGAAAATTGTTGTGCCGATTTTTAAAGGAAACAAAGAAATGAGTTAAGGTTTGAACTCATTGGTATCAGGACCGTATTTTGGCTCCGAAGCCCGATACAAGTTTGTTATAATAATTTAGTCCTATCTGTAAAATTTGGTGAGAATCGGAATTGATTTGACGTGGTTTGGATGTCCAGTTGAAAAATTAAAAAAATTGAGTTTCCTTGAGAAAATCATGAGTTTTGAGGTTGAATTCGTAGTTTTTGATATTATTTTGAAATGAGCAAGTACGTATGATGTTTTTAGACTTATGTGCATGTTTGGTTTGGAGCCCTGAGGGCATGTGTGAGTTTCGGATAGATTTAGGCTATGTTGCGCTTGTTTTTGGATGCTTCATCATCGTTTCTTCAAGCAAAAATAATATCACATTGAAAAACTGAGATCCAAATTCAGTTTTATTTGAACCATTAGATCCGTATCGAAATTACGGAGCCATACGAAAAAGAATCATCAAATTTGGATATTATATGAGGAAGTTATGCTCATTTTCGTGTCGGGAAAAATTGCTAGTTTCTGGTGGTTCGCAAATGCGAACTTTTTCATCGCATTTGCGATGCCTAGTACGAAAATACGAACTTTTTTATCGCAAATGCAACTTCTCTCAACCCTTATTTGTTTGCAATTTGCGAGGGTTTGCAATGGTGAACCCTAGGTCGCAAATGCGACATCTGAGGCATGTTAAGTGAGGTTTTTGACGAGATTTTCACCCATTTTTTAATTTTCTCAAATCCTAAACCTCCATGGGCGATTTTCCAAAGACCCAAAATTCTCCAAATCATTGGTAAGTGTATCTAATCAATTTTTAACTATATTTTATGATTACATCTTAGATTTAACATCAAATTCGTGATAATCTAAAGGAAAATTTGGGAAAAATTGTGAGATCTTTCAAAAATGTAAAATGATGATTTGAACGACCAAATGGTATTGGAATTAGATAATTTTTGTATCGGTGAACTCGTAGCAGAATGGGTGCTCGATTTTTATAAATTTTATCGGGTTCCGAGGTGTGGGCCCGTGGAGTTGACTTTTTTCAAATTGTATAAGAATTATAGTTTTGTTAATTGAAATTATTTTCTCTTGCATTGTTTGATGTATTCAAGTCATTTTTGGATAGATTGAGCCGAGCGTTGATGAATTGGTAAAGGAAAATCTAAATTGAGTATTGAATTGGTTGGATTGAGGTATGTATCTTGCCTAACCTTGTGTGAGGGACTTCCCCTTAGGATTTGAGTCTTCTTTGCTAATTGTAGTTCGTGCACGCGAGGTGACGAGTGTGTGCTCGAACTTATTTGTGAGAAATCTGCCGTTAGGGTTATTAGGTCCTTATGTTCATTATGTGAGAATTATTCTGTTATGATTGAGTTTCCTAATTGCTTAATTTACCTCTATATGCTCCATATGATGTTATTAGCTTTCCTCTAATTCCTACTTGTTACTTGACACTTAATTGCCTTAATTGAAGTGATTGCCTTCCTTATTGTTTTGATACTTCTTGGTTGTGAGTTTCTCTATGACTTCGTGCAAACATGTTATATGTCCAATTGTTGTGGGTACCAGTGTAGTTATCGCATGCTTATTGTGTCTTGTTGTTTAGTTAAAGTTATTGTGCTTTTTGGTTTTTTTGTGATCCCTATTAGGTACTATTCATGCTTAAATTGACGATTATTCATGTTGAAGAAGACTTATGAAATTCTCTTGGTAATTCACCATTGTTGAGTATTGACTTGAGTTGAGATCTATATTGCGAAGGTAACTAGTGAAACAAGATTGGTTATTGTTGATTCCCTTGTAGGGAGGTTATTGTCTCTATTGTTGATTCCCTTGTCAGGATGTTATTGTTTCTATTGTTGATTCCCTCGTGTGATGTTATTGTTTCTATTGTTGATTTCCTTTTCATGATATTATTATTTCTATTATTTGGGTGAGGAAGAGTGTAAAGCACGAAGGGTGATGCCGTGCATATTTTTATTTATGCATATTGTGAGGAAGAGCGTAAAAACACGAAGGATGATGTCATTCCACATTATTGAGAGTAAGCATGAAGGGTGATGCTGTATCATATTATTGAGAGTAAAAGTACGAAGGGTGATGTCGTGCCACTTTATTGAGAGTAAAAGCATGAAGGGTGATGCCGTGTATGATATTGTGAGGAAGAGTGTAAAGCACGAAGGGTGTTGCCGTGCACATTTCTATTTATGTATATTGTGAGGAAGAGTGATAAAGCACGAAGGGTAATGCCGCACACTTTCTGTTTGTTGTGTTTCTTTGTAGTTATCACTTCAAGTGTGTTAATTGTTCAGATTTCTTTACGGTTGTGATTCTTGTGATGGAACCCCATAGAGTTTTCAAATACTTCGCCGTATGTATATATATATTTCAATACTTTAAATTTCAACAATTGTTTCATTTTTAATTTAATTATTCACTCAAATAAATTCCCTTAATCCGTTTGAGGTTGTATTTTACTTAAAAAAAGGATTTCTACTAAGTTAATTTCTTAAATCTCATGATAAAGGTAATAATTCTTTCGATATCGTATTTTAATTGAAATGATACTTTCTTTATTCAAATGATTTCTAAAAATAATTTCATCTTTTCTTGTTGAGTTCCTAATTAGCTTAGAGGTTGTACTCTACTTTATGTTATGTAAATGAGACTCCTTGAACATTTTAATTGCATTGATTATGGACTCTATGTACTGATGTTACTCGACTTAGTGCAGGCAAGCATCCTCCTGGGAATATATACTCTTTTAGGAAGTCTATGCAATGCCTGCATTCGTCATACATCTCATCTGGTATTGAAATGAACTAAGGAAAGCAAACACTTGTAAAAAGCAGCATAAAGAAACAAGAGCGACAGAACAATGAAGGAAAATGAAGGGAAAAAGTGAACAAAGTGGACTGTATTAAGGGATCAATTTAATTCAATACCTGCAGAACTAGAAGCCCATCTTCTGCCAATGCAGACTCGCAGCAAGTAAAGAACTCATCTATAAACTCATGACCAACATGCTCTATCATCCCGCTGAAAATGAAATTAGTTCAATGTAACACTGGCTTGACATATAGTAAGTAATACAATATGTCAAGATGTAGAGGATAAAAGCTCACATTGATATAATCCTGTGATATTTGTTCTTATTTAGCATTTGACGATAGCCACATAGGGGAAGCATAATACGATCCTGTGAAAATATTTCATTGGATAGAATATTAATAGATTACCCAAGCAGATCTAAAGTTGCTTGGATTTGGCTTGCAAGTGCTCAGCAGATCATGTTCTCATGTTAATCTTAGGCCTCGTTTGTGTGCACTTAACGGAGGTCTAAATCTTAATAGATCTCAGATGTTAAGTGCGTATGTTTTTAAAGTCTGAATTTTAATTATTCAGATCTTAATCATTAAGTGTGTTTTTTTTTACTTCACAATCGCTTAATGGGTTTGAAAGGTCTGTATGATTAAGATCTATAACAGAGACTTAATTTCATTAAGATGCTATTACATATACATTATTAACTGCCGCCACAACCCACCATTATCAACTGCCACCACCACCACCATACTCAACCACCCCCACCATCACCACCACTACGCCACCATCATCCTCAATCATAGCCGCCACCATTATCAACCATCACCACCCACTATCCCCGCCACTCCGACCATCATCATTCTCATCCACAATCAACACTCATCCACCTCAACTGACCACCACATCACCATCAATAACCACAACTGGCACTGCCCATCATTATAACCTATCACCACCCATCCACCACCTTCCTCAGTCACAAATACTACCACCACCCGCCATTATTAACTATCACCACCCACTACCACCATCCTCAATCATAATTTTCACAACTACCAATCACTACTAGCTACTAGCATGAACTATCATCATCAACCAAAACTACCACTAACCACCGCCTCTAGTCAGCATTCACCCGTTAGCCATCACCACCAACAACTATCATATTTTAAAAAACTATACTCCATCCGTTTCAATTTATGTGAACCCATTTGATTTGGCACGGAGTTTAAGAAAAGAGAGAAGAATTTTAAACTTGTGGTGTAAAATGAGGCACATTTATTTTGTGTGGCTATAAATCATTGCATAAAGGTAAATTGTTTCCAAATAAGGAAAGGGGTCATTCTTTTTGGCACGGACCAAAAAGGAAATAGGTTCACATAAACTGAAACAGATGGAGTATATTTTATTGATAGAAAATTAGATTAGTTAGTATTGCTTTTGAATTTTAGGTTTATTAATTTTCAAATAAAGATAAATTTTATACATTCAGATGTTAAAAATCAAACAGTCTTAATTATTTCTATTCGGATCTTAATACACATCTTAATATATTCAGATGTGTATTCGGATTCAGATGTCTTAATCTTAATACACATCTTGATATTCAGATGTTTATTCAGATTCAGACGTCTTAATCTTAAAAAAAACAAATGAGGCCTTATAAAGACAGATGTAGGAATGCAACATATAAAGAAGAATTTTAGTGAATTTTGTGTCATTACTTCTCTGGCCCGACCTATGACCTATGTTGCTCCGACTCTACCAAAATATTGCTGGATGAGAATGAAATTCCAAACTCAAAAATTTTGAGCTTCAACATTGTAAGTACAATCTATACCTGAAGGAGATCGAAACCAAAATATGATTCTTTTGGACAAGTAGAACCTTAATAGCTGCCAAAAAAACGATGACATTTTTATATATATAGCGCCCAAATATTGTGCGCTATACATTAACGCTAACTGGGCCGTTAATGTATAGCGCCGAGTATTTGGACGCTATACATAAAAAGCTGACACTAGCACGTATAGCGCCCAAATACCCGGCGCTATACCCCTTTTTAAAAAATGAGTCTTCTTCTTCAAGATGACGATTCTGCTTCTTCTTCCTCAATATTTTATCTCCTCTTCTTCTTGGTTCCCCACTCCCATACCCGCTACCCCACTATTTAAAAAAAATTAGGTCCCCCCGTCACATAAAAGGTGAATAATGTAGGTCCCACATTCGAGTAGAGCTTCGTATTACTGTTGATTCACACTTCCGGAGTCAAAATATAATCTATTTGCTTTCCGAAAATTCTAAATCGAGGTATTTCGGTTTATTTTAAGTTGAAACTTTTATAATAATACATATTGTTTAATTTGTATGTGTTCTATTTCGGTTTGTATTTTTTTTTTTTTGAAACTAGTATGTTAAATTTATCCGGATTTAATATTAGTATTTTATAAAAAAATATAAATTTATCAAATAAATTTGTCTGTTAATATCCAGATTTATATATAGGAATTTTTACATTCCTATACCACATAGGAAACCTTATAACCCTCAATGTTTAAGGTTTGATATAATTATATTTAGTATACCAAATTACCAATTCTATACCATAGTGTATTTTAAGGGTACAATTAATGCAGTGTATATCTCTCCTTAATTCAAGGTATCGTATATCACATCTCTCGTACGTTTCTCTCTCCAAAACCCTCACCCTTACCCACGTTTTAGTGAGGGATTTCTTTTCTTCATGCCCTCTTTTTTCCTTCATATGTTTTTGGTTTAGATACCAGGAGAATCTTTGACACTAGTACTTCTACATATTTAACTTGTAACATGGTCTGTTAATACTAAAATTAAAAATTAGAACTATTCACTAGGCGTTTGGTTCTTTGAAATCTATGTAGCTTATCAGTTCAGAAATTGATTCCTGGGCTTCTAGAATGATCATTGCTTTACGTTTCGGTTGTGCAGAATATCCAGAACGCAATTCTTTCGGGTTGGAGTTAAAGGATATTTTAGTTAATGAGTTTTTATATTCTTATACCATATATGAAACCTTATTACCCTCAATGTTTAAGATTTGATATAATTACATTTAGTATACCAAATTACCAATTCTATACCATAGTGTATTTTAAAAATACAATTAATGCAGCGTATATCACTCCTTAATTCAAGGTACCGTATATCACACCTCTCCTACGTTTCTCTCTCTCCCAAACCCTCACCTTCACCCACGTTTTAGTGAGGGATTTCTTTTCTTCATGCCCTCTTTTTTCCTTCATATGTTTTTGGTTCAGATACCAGGAGAATCTTTAACACAAGTACTTTTACATATTTAACTTGTAACATGGTCTGTTAATACTAAAATTAAAAATTAGAACTGTTCACTAGGCGTTTGTTTCTTTGAAATCTATGTAGCTTATCAGTTCAGAAATTGATTCCTGGACTTCTAGAATGATCATTGATTTATGTTTCAGTTGTGCAGAATATCCAGAACGCAATTCTTTCGGGTTGGAGTTGAAGGATGTTTTAGTTAAATTCATTCAGATATGCAAAATCTGTTGTTCCCTAGGCTTCCACTAGCTGGACACTCTTCTTTTGCATTGGAGATTTTTGCACATTATATGTACCTGTTATCACAAGCTTTAACTTAGCTCCATGTGTTATTTCAATATTTATTCTTCTTAAATCATAAAGATTCATTCAATCTCATAAATGGAATTTTCGATATAATTGTATTTTTTGCAGAAGATTTGTAGAAGTTTTAGTCGTTTTTGATTTGTGAAAACAGAAAATAAAGCATCTACAATCAGAATACAAATAATCTTCTACAGTTTATTTACAAAATATCTACAAACTCGGTACATTGAATTTTAATATCCCAATTCGCATTCAATTGTAGCTTAATTGATATTTTCGATATAATTGTGTTTTTTTGCAGAAGATTTTGTAGAAGTTTTAGTCGTTTTGGATTTGTAAAAACAGAAAACAATGGATCTACAATCAAAATACAAATAATTTATAATTCATCTACAAAACATGTACAAACTGGGTATATTAAATTTTAATATTCTAATTCCCATTCGATTGTAGTTTAATTGGAATTTTCGACATAATTGCATTCTTTGCAGAAGATTTGTAGAAGTTTTAGTCGTTTTTCATTTGTGAAAAAATACAAATAATCTATAATTTATCTATAAAATATCTACAAAATATCTACAAATTGGGTACATTAAATTTTTATATCCCAATTCCCATTTAATTGTAGCATAATTGATATTTTTGACATAATTGTGTTTTTTCAGAAGATTTGTAGAAGTTTTAGCCGTTTTTTATTTGTAAAAACAGAAAATAAAGCATCTACAATCAGAATACAGATAATCTACAATTTATCTACAATTTCTGCAATATATTTTCAATCTGAAATTCAATCAAAACCAAGTCTAATCTTCACCAAAACCCCTCAAAATTGAGATATAAACTCCAAACCATATTCCCGATTATTTTCAACAACACCCAATCCAAACAAATAATGATTTTTGAAAACCTAAATTTGAATTCAAAGCTTTCAAGCTTTTTAATGGCTGTCAATGATGGAATTGCTGCTCTCTTTTCATTTGCTTTGTACTACTGAAATTTGCGATTGAGAAATAGAGAGATATGTAGAGAGAATTTTTGAAACAGAGTGTATCGCAAACACAGAGTATGGAAAATCTTGTTCTGCGTTGTGGAAGATTAAAGTGAAGCCAACGATAATTATGGAATGTGCGTGATTTGCGTTGAGGAAGACCTGGAAAATATTTAATTCTCCTTTTTTAGCACGCAAAATAAGGAATCATAAATCTACAGTGATTCCTTATTTATTCCATTGTATATATTAGGTAGAAATACTATTAGCGTGATGGGTAATAAACAAACTATGAACATATTTGGTAATATAGTTTCATATATGGTATACATACGAAAATTTCCCTTATATATATGTGTTTTCATGATGTTTTGTGTTTTATTTACAATTAATTTTATTTCTTGTTTATGTTTAGTTTAGATTATTTTTTAGCGTAGTAAAATCTAGACCTTTTTAGTATAGTAAAATATAGACTCTTTTAGCGTAGTAAAATTTAGAGCCTTGTAGTGTAGTAATGTGTAATATTTTAGCTTAGAATTCCTTTTGTTTAAGTATCTTATATTGGTAGTTGAAAATGCAAACTTTGTACAATTAAGTTAATAATTGTATCAACATACATAATTACTAATGTTAATTTGGTGTCACTGGGCCTCAAAATATCGAGCCTGAAACCCATAGGTGTATATATAACTTGTACAATTAAGTTATTAAAAAATATAAATATAAATTATAAAATAAATACATAGTTATTAATGATAGTTTGGTGCTACTGGGACTCAAATATCGAGCTTGAAACCCATAGGTATAATTAATACAATAATATTTAATATACAAAATAAAATACAATTAATGTTATTTTAATTTACAGATGACGACATGGACACGACCATACATTCCGGCCCTCGGACATTGGATCTATTATCCCTACAGTACCAGCATAGATCCGAGTATATATGCGACAGATAGTTGCTTATGCAAACTTTTCGGGCCAGGAGAGTGGATCTATTGTGGGGCTTTTTGAGTCATAGAGTTCTACATTCCCGCGTTGTCCATTACTTGGAGGAGATGGAATTATATAGGATTATTAGGATTGGCCGGATACAGCTCAACTAGGCTTTGATCACGGCCTTGATTGAGTGGTGGCGACGGGAGACGCACACTTTCCATCTGCCCATCGGCGAGGTCACATCACACTCCAAGACGCTTAGATTTTGTATGGCCTGTCCGTTGATGGCTAGCTAGTTTTACTGCCTGCAACCATGAGATAGTATTCGCGGTAGTCTTATTGAGATATGTTGCACATGCTCACGGGTTTCAGGCCGGGGGGACGAGACTGTAGCGTCTGGATCCAGTCGTATGCAGTTGGTCCCTATTAGAGACTACCTGGTGTAGATCCACCATACTATCACCGACGTGTCAGCGAAGATGGATGTACAACGATATACGAGGCTGTTGTTGCTCCTTCTATTTGGGGAAGTCTTGTTCCCGAACACTTCGGGGAAACTAGTGAGCCTCCATTTTCTGCATCATATTGGCCGGTTCGAGGATATAGTCATCTACAGCTAGGGTGGTGCTGTCATCTCATATTTGTATAGGCAGATGTGCTGGGCTTGCATCGACACACAGAGAGATGTTGATGGCTTTCTTCTGCTTGTACAGGTGATAATATATTCAAATAATATGTACATTAGTTACAATTCTACCTAGTTATAGTTAATCCCATACTTTACGTCAACTTTGTATGTTAGGTTTGGGCCTGAGAGCGATTTCTGCAGTTTCAGCCACCTCTACCACAGCTACCGGCTAATGTAGAAATTCCGTATCTCCCTCTAGCCTGTAGGTAGGTTATGCGTCGTACTCTTGCACGAGAGTATGGTTATCATCATAATCTCCCCCTCTGCAGGGATGTGTTGGATCTGCTGGAGGACGTGCAGGTAAATATCTAACTAAACTTACCTATTATAGATTAACTTAGTATTGCGCATACTAACGGTTTATGTTCTTATTTGATAGTTCATCTGGATGCCGCACATCGATTAGGTGATAGGTACCCTGCCAGCGTATTGCACGTTCAGCCAACATATTTGGAGGGCTTCTGTCCCGCTCATATGCCTTGATATTTTCGAGCATCATGCCTCCGACCGGGTATTTCGTCAGTTTGGCCTGCCGCAGCCTATACCAAGTTTGCCTGCATGGCATGCTTTACATTATGAGAGGGTTGATCGGTCCAAGGCGAACGACACATTTATGGAATGGCTTGACGAGCAATTGGGTACTTGGGACAGGCGATGGGACTTGACCTCACCTAGAGCTTGATTAGTTTTGCCACCCAAACCAGCTGAAGGACATTTACGACGGTCGTATCCTGTTTGCGAGCATATACCACATTTGCGCGCACAAATGGTATCATTAACATCCATTTGGTTCCGTATACGCGTTCTCTTCTGCGCATGTATTTTACGCAAATAGGACTTGTTACACACCATTTTAAATAGTTTCGGAGGCCAATAATGCTCAGCACCCACTGGCTGCAACTGACCACTATATGTGTTTAGGTACTTAGAAACACTATATTGTTGATCAACATAGTTGGTTGCACCTAAACCAACTTGTTGAAAGCACTTGATGGCATGTGAGTAAGGCATGTGGTAGATGGACCATTATAACCTTTAAGATTCATTTATAGTATGCACATTATCCCAATTTTGATGGATAGCGGTGCAAACTTCAAAAACATTTCTTTCGCTATCATACTGCAAAAATGAATACCAATGTGCTCGCCGTCTGTATTTCTCAAATCTCTTTATCGACACTGGCATAAATTCAACACCTCTTTCCATCAATGACGTTGCAGCTGCAGACCTTTCAACAAACCTCTCCGTCATCTGCTTGAATGGCATCCGCACCATGGCTGTGACAGGCAATCCTCTTGCCGACTTCGATAGCCCGTTGAAAGACTCTGACACATTTGTAGTCAGAGTTCCCCATCGTCTGCCACCATCCACATGCAAAGTCCACTTTTTAGGGTCATGTCGCATTAACCAACGATAGGCTGCCTTGTCTTCTTGCCTGATATATCCCATCTGCCTCCGTAATTTATACTGTTGGTGGTCTGTTGCTTTCATCCACATCAAATCACTCAAAGTTTCATCATCGTCGATGTTAAAATCCGAGTAAAAAGCAACCCCTTGCGGAGTGACGGAATACGGATATCTTCCAGTTACTTTAAGTATCACTGAACGTTTCCTCACACTTATTTTTTTGCATAACAACGATATCAATTTATCGTACTCCATTGTAAGTGGCAATTTAACATGGCACTGAGTAGGTAAACTGTAGTCCACGGAGTTATTCGCCATCACAACCTCACCCCTCCCCCCTAATATAATGAAACTCTGATTCTACGCTCTTCAGACATAATGAAAAAATGCTGGAGAATTTAACAACAATAAACATTTCAACAAGAGTTAAATTTTTTTTTGAATGAATTTCTATTCAAAAGTGGGCACTATACACTTTTGAATTATTGAAGTCAGGAATTATTGGTGGGGCCAGGAAAAAGGTGTATAGCGCCCAAATACTGGACGCTATATATAAAGTTTTATGTATAGCGTCCTGTATTTGGGCGCTATACCTATTAGTGTCAACTTTTTATTTATAGCGCCCAAATACTGGCCACTATACATTAACGACACAATTAACGTTAATGTATAGCGCCCAGTATTTGGGCACTATATATAAAAATATCATCTTTTTTGTACACCTATTAAGGTGCTACTTGTCCAAAAGAACCACATTTTGGTTCCGGACTCATGCCTGAAGGCCTTCTTGCTTAACTAACAACTGTGCATACTCCAGTTGCTGCTCGGAGAGAGTTATACCAGTATATTTACACCCTGTTTGCTTGACAACTTCCACAGCAAGACTTCCCCAACCAAATCCTATCTCTAAAATGTGACGTTCCTTGCTAATTTTCGCCTAAATAGAATAGAAAAAGAATCAAATTATGCTTGAAATCTACGTTGAAATAAAATAGATCACTTACCTTTTTAATGAGAACGGAAATCTTTATCAGCTGTGCATCTTTTAGTTTTTCATCCTCACTCATAAATCAATATATTGCATAACACACCTGTATTACATTGAGCCAATATATCATGTGATAATAAGTGAATTTAACTATAATTAGGCCCTAAAGAACCACCTTCTTGTATAGTTTTGATGATAAAAGTGATAACAAAATTCTCTGATTAGCGCTTTTCATGCTTTGCAGGTGATATATGACAAGAGAAGGCTATGGAGTACTTTTGGGATCAAATATGGATAAAAAGAGGCTAATCATAAAATTACGCCAAGTGAACCACGCGAAGCAGCTCAAGCCAGGCTTGAAGAAGGACTGCAGCTGTTCCACCGTAACCGCGGCAGAATCGCGACAGAGTGTACTCGCGGACAATTGAAGAATCAGAGAGCCTGTTTGGCCGCGACCGCGGCAGAACCGCGGGAGAGGCGGAAAAGTTCAGGGACCTAAGTGCAAAACACGGGATTTTTAGCCCAAAACCCTATTTTAAACAATAGACTTCGCCAAAAGAGGTATTTATTGTATTGGAGAGTATTTTGGCATGGAAAACAATTGTGAGAGATCACCCAAAATATCATATCTTCTTCTTCTTTAATTTTTCTTGCAATTTTCATGATGAACATTATTCTAGTTTATTTACCCATAGTTATGAGTAGCTAAATCTTTTGTCTAGGGTTTTGATGGAACCTATTGAGGGATAAAGTTCTTGTTTATGTGAATACAGTTTGCCAGTTTTAATTTCTATTTGTTCAACTACGTGTTTGTTGTAGTTAATTGACAGGATCCTCAATTAGCTGTGTCTATTTAGTGTTCATAACTCGGGAGAGAGTGCATATTTAGGTCAATGTTGAAAAACACCCCTCCTAAAGTATGAGAGGGATCTATAACTGCGGGTTTAAAGGTGGGATTAGGAATAACAAAGCCTTGGGTGCAATCTTAAGTGAACTGTGATAAACAAAGCTAGCTAGTGTATCTCGCAAGAGTGCATTAAGTACATTACTGTGATTACTTGGGAGAGATTTACGGTAAGAAGAGCGTTCATGATTGATAGGAATGCATTGGTGAATTTGTATGAAACATAAACAGAAGGAATTCTATCAATAGGGGAAATCATTACCTTAGCGCTTTCTCATTATTTTTTTTAACTTAGCATCTTAGTTTACAGCTATTTATTTACTGTTAATCTTAGTTATTAAATACACCCTCAACTGTGATTCTCAACGTTTGGGAAATTAATTCTAAAGATTTTAGTAGGTCTAAAGATAGTGATTAATAGGTTAATTCTCTGTGGATTCCACTCTGGGCATAATACTCAGGTTATATTTGCAATGTCCGCATTTTCCTTTTTATAAGTCATAGTTGGGCGTGATCAAATTTTGGCACCGTTGCCGGGGAATTAACGGAGTTATCAATTACCATTGATAGAAATACAAAAATTCTTAGTGTAGTCAGTTTTCTCTCTACCCAATTTTTCATTGATATTTTGACGGTTGTTGACTTGGTTGCTCAGGTGTATGCCTAGAAAGTCTACGAGGACTGGAGAACTACTTGAAGGACTCTCAGACCCCGAGAAAACATTCCAGATATTGAACCGCGCCAACAAAAGAATTCAACAATCCCAACAATCACACAAACTCGAAATTGACATGGGAGACGTAAACGACCCCAACGGAAACATCAGGAATGAGCAACCTGGCTTAAATGCCAGAGAAGTGGCACCTCCTGTGCCTGAGGGTGCACTATATGATTGGGCACAACCCACAGCTGACAATCTGGCCACTGTCATTGTTGTGCTCGCAATACAAGCTGAATCGTTCCAGATCATAAATAACATGCTGCACTTGTTGCAAAACAAGGGACTCTTTTCTGGGACACAAATAGAAGATCCTCAACAGCACTTGAAGAACTTCATGTCTATCTGCAAAACTCAAAGGCAGCCCAAGGTGACTCCGGAAGCAATCAGGCTGTTATTGTTTCCATTCTCGGTGACAGGAGCTGCTCAGGTTTGGCTAAACTCACTCCCCATAAACTCTATAGAAACTTGGGATGAGTTAGTCAAGCAATTTCACAACAAGTTCCACCCGCCCAACAAAATTGCTCAACAAATTGATGAGATCGTGATCTTCAAACAGAAACCAATAGAGACACTGCATGAGACATGTGGCATGTTTAAAGGAATGTTGGTTATGTGTCCCCACCACGGTGTTCCAGAAAAGATATTGGGACAACGGTTTTACATGGGACTATCAGACAGCATGAAGAATATTGTAGATACCTCAGCTGGTGGGGCATTCTTGAGCAAAACCTGGAGAGAAGGTCAAAATCTGCTTGAAAGATGGCACAGAATTCAGGGTGGACGATCAGAAATGCACCTATCACTCTAGTGGTGCACTCAGTGCCTCTTGATCCCTCAAATACCATGGCTAAAAATGTGACGACCCTCCTGACACAGATGAGGTTACTCACCAAAAAGGTGGAGGAATTAGGGCAGAAACAGCAAGTACATATTATAGACACTACCAACAGGGGTTGTGCACATCTTGCATTAGCCAACCAATTGGTAATCCTTGGAATGCAGAACATAATCATAATCATCAGCACCCTGAAGACATGAACTATGTGTCCAACTATGAAGGCCAGAGACAGGGCAATCAAAACTGGGGTCAGCAAAATTAGCAGTAGTACAGGCCGACGCAGCCACAATTTAACACAGGAAACTTGGGAGGTATGAGACCCCCCAACAATATGGCACCTTATCCCAGGCCACAGGGGTACAACAATTACAATCAGCAGTAAAGGTATCCCCTACCTCAGCAGCAGCATGGTGGGAGGCAAGAAGATGGGTTCGCTAGCCTTGAAGCAATGATGCAGCATGTTATTGGGTCCAATGCAAAAATAAATGAAAGAGTAGATGCACATGATGCAGCAATCAAAAATATTAAAGTGCAAATGGGCCAGATTTCAATGTCTTTGAACAATCGTCCTCAGGGGACATTACCTGCAGACACCCAGATAAATCCAAAAGATCAAGGCCCAAAGCAGCTGATGGCGGTGAGCCTACGTAATGACAGAGACCTGGATGTGGAGCAAGAGAGAGCTAGAGAAACTAGACAGGCTGAGACACTCATACCAGTGCCTATTGAGCTGGATGAGTCAACTAAACTGACAAAGGTGACAGTCCAGCCTGCTCAGGAAGAAGAGAGCATTCAACAGGAGATCGAGAAAGCAGCTGACCCAATTCAGGAGCCAGTAATTGAGATAGTAGCTGGTAAAGATCAGTCCCAAGTGATTGGGAAGAAGAGACCTCCTGCACCTTTTCTGTAGAGATTGGCCAAGCATCAAAAGGAGGAACAATATAAGAAGTTCTTTGAGATGCTTAAACAAATCCAGGTAAATATACCATTGATTGAAGCTTTAAAGGAGATGCCTGGATATGCAAAAATGATGAAGGACTTGATGTCCCGGAAGTTTGACTTCCAAGACTTGGCCACGGTTACACTTACTCAGACCTGTAGTGCGGTGGTGTCTAGACCAATTGCAGAAAAGCTGTCTTATCCAGGGAGCTTTACAATTTCATGCACTATTGGTAATTTTGCCTTTGCTAAGGCACTCTGTGATTTAGGGGACAACATTAATCTTATACCCCTGGCTATTTATAAGAGGTTGGGCATTGGGAGAGCTAGACCCAACTCCATGTTGTTGCAGCTAGCCGACAGGACCGTGAAACGACCGTCTGGGATCCTAGATGATGCGCTGATTCAGGTAGGGAAATTTGTGTTCCCTGCAGATTTTGTGATCCTGGATTGCAAGGTGGATGAAGAGATTCCTATAATCTTAGGAAGACCATTCCTGGCCACGGGGAGATCTCTAATTGATTGTGAGACTGGGGAGCTCAAGATGAGACTAAATGATGAAGAAATAACATTCAATGTGCAGACGTCTATGAGGCGACCAAGCGAATTCGCTAATTGCTCTCTTATTGATGCCGTGGATGTAATTGTAGAGTTTGACGATGAGGTGTTGACTGTGGAGGACCCCTTTTCTGCATATTTGATGAACTTGGATAAAGTGAATGGTGAGGATTTGGCGGAATGGGTGTTGGCATTAGAAGGTAGACGGTTCTGGGATAGAAAACTAGAATTCGAGCCCTTGCACTTAGAAAAGAGGGAAACTCCTCCAGCCAAGCCCTCTATCGAAGAACCACCAAAGCTGGAGTTAAAGCCTTTGCCAGCACACCTTAGGTATGAATTTCTGGGGCCTGAATCCACATTACCTGTTATTATCTCATCTAGCTTATTAGATGTGCATGCTCAACAACTCTTACAGGTACTAAGGGAGTGCAAAACTGCCATTGGGTGGACCATGGCAGACATCAAGGGGATCAGACCCGCATACTGCATGCACAAGATTCTACTGGAAGAGGGTCACAAACCTTCCAGGGAACACTAGAGGAGGCTGAACCCCAACATGAAGGAAGTGGTGAAGAAGGAGGTAATAAAGTGGTTAGATGTGGGAATTATTTTCCCAATCTCTGACAGCAGCTGGGTGAGCCTAGTTCAATGTGTTCCTAAAAAGGGTGGCATGATGGTTGTGAAAAATGACAACAATGAATTGATATCTACAAGAACCGTCACAGGTTGGAGAATTTGCGTGGACTATCAGAAATTAAATCTTGCCACTCGGAAAGACCACTTCCCACTTCCCTTCATTGATCAGATGTTGGACAGACTGGCAGGGAGGTTACACTTCTGTTTTCTGGATGGGTATTAAGGGTGCAATCAGATCTCCATTGCACCGGAGGACAGAGAGAAGACCTCCTTCACCTGCCCGTATGGCATTTATGCCTTTAGACGGATGCTCTTTGGCCTATGCAATGCACCTGCCACATTCCAACGGTGCATGGTGTCCATATTCACTGACATGGTAGAGGACATAATGGAGGTGTTCATGGATGACTTCTCAGTGGTGGGCAATTCATTTGATGAGTGCCTGATAAATCTGACGCGAGTGCTGAAATGGTGCATCGAGACTAACTTGGTTCTGAACTAGGAGAAGTGTCACTTCATGGTACAAGAAGGCATAGTCTTGGGGCATTGGGTGTAAAGCAAGGGAATTGAGGTGGATTGTGTGAAAGTGGATGTAATAGTAAAGCTTCCTCCCCCAACCTCAGTCAAAGCAATCAGAAGCTTCCTTGGGCACGCCGGTTTTTACCGGAGGTTCATCAAAGACTTCTCCAAAATTGCCAACCCTCTCTGTAAGTTGTTAGAAAAAGATCACCCGTTTTTGTTTTCTGATGATTGCAGGGTAGCATTTGAGGAGTTGAATAAGAGACTGGTCACAACACCCATCATTGTTGCCCCCAACTGGGAGCAATCGTTCGAACTAATGTGTGATGCCAGTGACTACGCATTGGGGGCAGTGCTGGGCCAGCGGAAAGACAAACCGATGCATCCAATCTACTATGCTAGTAGAACGTTGAGTGGCGCCCAGTTGAACTACACTATGACTGAGAAGGAGATGTTAGCTGTGGTGTTCGTGTTCGACAAGTTCCGATCCTACCTGATAGGGTCCAAGGTAATTGTATATACTTACCATGCAACTCTCAGGTACTTAATCTAAAATAAAGAATCTAAGCAACGCCTGATTCATTGGGTGTTGCTACTGCAAGAATTCGATCTTGAAATTCGTGACCGTAAGGGCACTGAGAATCAAGTCGCTAATCATCTATCATGACTTGAGGGAGCTGAAAAGGCAGTTGAGGTTGAGGAAATTCTGGAAACTTTTCCAGACGAGCAGCTGCTCGCCACCACTCTTCAGGAAGCGCCATGATATGCAGACTTTGCTAATTACCTGGCCAGTGGTATAGTTCTTCACGACCTTTTATCAGTCCAAAGGAAAAGGTTTTATCGTGAAAGCTGCCAGTATTACTGGGACGAGCCTTATCTGTTTAGAATATGCCTTGATAATATGATCCGGAGATGCGTCCCCGAGATAGAGCAATCTTCTATTTTGCAGGCTTGTCACACATCGGCATATGGTGGACACTTTGGAGGGGTCAGGACAACGACAAAGGTGATAGAGGCTGGATTCTTCTGGCCAACAGTGTTTAGAGATGCGAACCTATGGGTGAAGGGCTGCAATGAATGTCAGCAGACTGGGAACATTTCCCAGCGTCACGAGATGCCCATGAACCCAATTCAAGAGGTGGAAGTGTTTGACGTCTGGGGGATTGATTTCATAGGTCCCTTCGTCAGCTCCTATGGCAATAAATACATTCTTGTTGCTGTAGACTATGTATCCAAATGGGTGGAAGCTGTTGCGCTGCCCACCAATGATGCAAAAGTGGTAGCGGGATTTTTGAAGAAGAACATATTCACCCACTTCGGGACACCACGAGCAATTATCAGTGATGGAGGCACTTACTTCTGCAACAGAGCCTTTGAAAAGTTGCTTGCTAAGTACGATGTGCGCCACAAGGTGGCTATTCCTTACCACCCGCAGACTAGTGGACAGGTTGAAGTGTCCAACAGAGAAATCAAGAGTGTGTTAACCAAAACTGTGAACGCCACAAGAACTGATTAGGCGAGGAAGCTAGATGATGCACTCTGGGCTTACAAAACTGCTTTCAAGATACCCATTGGTATGTCACCATACAAGTTGGTGTTTGGGAAGGCCTGCCACCTGCTAGTGGAACTTGAACATAAAGCATGGTGGGCATTGAAACAACTAAACTTGGATATGGAAGCTGCGGGCACATCAAGAGTCACTGAATTGCATGGGCTCGACGAGTTCAGATACCTTGCTTTCGAGAGCACAAGGTTGTACAAGGAGAGAATGAAGAGGCTGCACGACCAGAACATTGTTGAGCGGAATTTCAAACCTAGGGACATGGTATTGCTCTATAACTCAAGACTACGTTTGTTCCCAGGTAAGCTTAAGTCACGATGGTCTGGACCATTTCGAGTAGTTGAAGTTTTCCTTTCAGGAGCTGTCGAGATTGCCACTGAGAATGACTCTCGTACATTTAGAGTCAATGGTCAAAGACTGAAGATATATGTGGGCATGAGCGAACCGAAGAAATTGTCTGAGATACACCTGACTGAACCTCAGAGGTCAAGCGAGCTGTAAATGCGCTCATCTGCATCGTGCCGCGACGTTAAATCAGGCGCTGTGTGGGAAGCAACCCATGACATTGTTGTAAGTGTAACACATTATATGAAAAAAAAAACGAAGAATCAGAATACTGCTTAGACCGCGGTTCCACCGTAACCGCGGTCAGATACCCCCGCTGAACTTAGTCCACCGCGATTGCACCGTAAACGCGGTCAAATCGCAGTGAGGACCCCTCTCTGATCCTCGTCTACCGCGGTTCCACCGTAACCACGGTAGAACCGCGACAGTCCACGTCGGGCCCAGGTACGTACATTCTTTTTAATTTTTTTTTCTTTTTCTTTTTTAACCCCTTTTAATTAAACCTACCCCTAAACCCTTCCCCTCTCCCATCAGAACACAATCAAATTCCCCCTCAACCCCAACGCCTCTTCTTCTCCTCCTTCTCTCAAAAAAATCTCACTTCCCCATCTTCATCCTCCATTGTCATCTTCTTCAAAGCTCCATCCCCACTACCCAGCCCTTCCCTCCTTCATTCAAGTAAGTTATCTTTCTTCTTTTCTCTCTATGTTCTCCTCTAATTAGTGTAATGTAGCCTAAATTAGTTTAATTAAACCCTAGGCAAGAATAGTGTTAACTTTCTTTAAATTTTTGCTTCTTTTTTCTGTTTTTATTGTGGTATTTGCTTCTTGTGGACTTGTGTGAGGCTTAAATGTGTGGGTCTTCTTGGTGCTTCAATTGTGGGGGATGTTTAGATGGGTTAGAGGCCTAGAAATAATTTTTGTGGTGTAGTTTGGTGGAGGGGCCTATTTGGTCGAAAATTGAGGGTTTGTTGTGATATTTTGGAGCACATTGTGCCTCCCTTAGGTTGTGGTGATGTAGTGTTTGGTGTGAACCACATGAGGGAGCATGTGTGGGGTGTTGTATGCTGAAAAGTGTAAGAAAGTTATGGGGCCATTGTGGGGGTTGGTAACCTTGAGCACCTTACTAGTTGCGGGCTTGGCATAGTTGTATGAAAGAAATAAATGGGGGATCTTGTTTGGTGCCATCGGGTGGCGAAATCTGAATACCCATCCGAGTGGCAATAGTTAGGATGCATTTGATGGTTCTCCTGAATTGTTTACAGGTGATATGGCACGTATACGGCAGGCACTTCCTAAGAGCCTACATATGATTCATCCAGGTTCGAATCACAGGTGGCAGAGGACGACTTTCATGCTAAGGCCACCAAGAACTTTATCCCTGAGATTTCTATGGACAGGGCAGCCCTCCCTGCGAAAAAAGCAAAGATGTATGAGGAAATCCGGCGGAGGGAGATGGAGTTCTTATTTGATGACCCTGAGACGGTGAACCCCATGATAGTAAGGGAGTTCTATGCGAACTGCCCAGCCCATATGTTGCGGGAGGTGATTGTGCGGGGCAGGGTGGTAGATGCCTCAGTTGAAAAGATTCACCAGGTGTTGAGGCTGCCCAGGTTCACTGGTGACATCGACTATTACCAGGAACCACAAGGAGTCACTTGAGAGAATATGACTGATGTACTCTGCGCAGGGGGTCAACCACTCTAGTTACATGACAATATCACCCTGAACTCCAAGTCATTCACATATTTGGCTAAATGTTGGTTCACCGTCATTTGCAGCCGGTTCTTGCCCACATGTAACACGACTGACGTGAACTACCAAAGACCTCTATTGACGTGGTGCTTCGTCACTAATAAAGATTTTGATGCAGCGAAAGTAATTGGTGATGAAATGATCCTGCGGTCTCCACTGCTGTCAAAGGGATTCTACTTCCCTTCATTGGTGACGAGGTTTTGCTTGTTAAAAAATGTTCCCACCAATCCTACTGATGGATCCTTGCCCGCTAAAGCACCATTCAAAGCGTCAGGCATCAGAGTGGGCCGAGATACATCTGGCACCATTCATATTGATGATGAGGACGAAGCCCCAGCACCATCCAGGAGATCCTATGACAGAGCCGGACGCTCTCGGCAACACCATATTGGGGCAGGCTTCTTTAGATCCCAGTCCACCCGGCCTATATTGCATTCTATGGAGGAAGAGATCGCAGATCTTCGCACCTCAGTGGATGGCCTACACATGCGTATGGATGCCATGTCTCAGCGGCATGCCAGGTCTGAGAGCCGGATGAAGGCATGGTTCCGTGCTTTGGGGAAAGCTTGTCATGTGGACCCCAGCACCGTCTCAAACTCCGATTGATGCTCAGGGAAGTCTTCTTACCCTTCTGCTCTTTATTTTTGATATGACATGGGGACATGCTATAATTTGAAGTGTAGGGTGGGAGACTTGCTCTGGTAGTGTATTGTAGTGTATATAGACATTGAGTATGTTGTAATATTAGATTGATGTTGTTGTGTATAATTGACTGTAATCACATTAGATGTAACTGACTTGGCCTAACGACGGACACTTGTCGACGGGTCTCTTGAGGGTCAAAGTCAGATATAAAAAAAAATGTCGAGGACTCTTCCTGAGGACGGACCACTTGGACAGTACTCTTGAGGGAAGTAGTCCAGGTAGATTTTTCTTTATTTTATTTTATTTTTTAGGTAGTGTAGTAATTCTCCCTTGGTTTTTCTTTTGACCACGGTTCTTTTCCAAGGGCTTTTCTTCAACTGGGTTAGATAGATTTTTCTTTTGTAGTTTTAGGACCAAGATGGGTGAAGGCTAGAATGCAACCCTTGATGTACACACCTGAGAATAACAAAAACAAACTTGAGGGTGTGACGTCTAGGCTCGTTTGTAGACTCATACTTTGATGCCTTTATTTAGCACATCTTGTATTGCTTGAACGCTCATGTGAATGTGTTGACAAACTGATTCGGAATGAGTTACATGCCGAGTGTGTGTGAGATAATAGTTGTATTCTGTGCTTGCATGTGATACCTAGAACTTGCCCTGTGTGTTTGCAAAGCGAAATAGAAGTTTTTTGGTTTTAGAGATGATTAAAGCATTTCTTTGTTTAGCCTATATAATTGTGAATCCACCTGTACATATTGCCATAGTTAACCCCTTTGAGCCTGAAGCCTGTTCTTTGATAACCCTATAATAACCTACATGTGTTTGAGTAGTTTGTCTGTTTGAATCTATACCTCCTAGAAGCACTTGAATTATTAAAGAACATACAAAAGTCAAAGTGTGGGGTAGTAGGGGAGTGGAAAAAGGGGAATCAGGAAAGAAATACTTGAATGGTGCAATGGCTGTTAAAAAAAAAAAGAGAAAAAGGCCAGTTGCACCTAAAGAAAAGTGGGGGGCACCTATGAAACAAAATGATTGGGCTGAACATGGAGATTGAAATAAAAGGAAGTTTGTATTAAAAGTGATTAGGGAGGTTAGTCACTGTATCCAAATATATCCTACCCGTCCCTTAGCCTACATTACAGCCAAATAAAGACCTCTTGATCTTTTACTGAACAGCTCGATTAGTAGAGTATTACACCAGGAGCAAGTTTATGGTGTATCTGTGTGGCATGTGAATGTTCTTTGCTGAGAGTGAGTGAATTTTTTCTATATATGGTTCCTTCTTGCTTAATTTTATGTGTGTGGAACTTCTCTCAGACTTGTGATGTGAGGGCATGTGACTCAGGAAGAAAAAGTGAGGTTTCACCTCTGTGAGAGTAAATAGAGAAAGCACGAGTGTGCCATGGCGTTAGATTCTGCATCTGAGTGTGACTGTTGCACTGCTTAGGTTATTTTTTCATAATGGCGGGTGTGACATAAACTTGGGGCAATGCATCTAACGGTTAGGCCTAGAAGTGTGGTTTAACTTGCTCAAGGACGAGCAAAGGTTTAAGTGTGGGGTGTTGATAATAGGTGAATTTAACTATAATTAGGCCCTAAAGAACCACCTTCTTGTATAGTTTTGATGATAAAAGTGATAACAAAATGCTCTGATTAGCGGTTTTCATGCTTTGCAGGTGATATATGACAAGAGAAGGCTATGGAGTGCTTTTGGGATCAAATATGGAGAAAAAGAGGCAAATCGTAAAATTCCGCCAAGTGAACCACGCGAAGCAGCTCAAGCCAGGCCTGAAGAAGGACTACCGCGATTCCACCGTAACTGCGATAGAATCGCGACAGAGTGTACTCGCGGACAACTGAAGAATCAGAGAGCATGTTTGGTCGCGATTTGACCGCGACGGCGGCAGAAGCGCGGCAAAGGCGGAAAAGTTCAGGGACCTAAGTGCAAAATACGAGATTTTTAGCCCAAAACCCTATTTTAAACACTAGACTTCGCCCAAAGGAGGCATGTATTGTATTGGAGAGTATTTTGGCAAGGAAACAATTGTGAGAGATCACCCAAAATATCATATCTTCTTCTTCTTTAATTTTNTTCTTGTTTATGTGAATACAATTTGCCAGTTTTAATTTCTATTTGTTCAACTATGTATTTGTTGTAGTTAATTGACAGGATCCTCAATTAGCTGTGCCTATTTAGTGTGCATTACTCGGGAGAGAGTGCATATTTAGGTGAATGTTGAACAACACCACTCCCAAAGTATGAGAGGGATCTATAACTGCGGGTTTAAACGTGGGATTAGGAATAACAAAGCCTTGGGTGCAATCTTAAGTGAACTGTGATAAACAAAGCTAGCTAGTGTATCTCGGGATAGTGCATTTAGTACATTACTATGATTACTTGGGAGAGATTTGCGGTAAGAAGAGCGTTCATGAATTATAGGAATGCGTTGGTGAATTTGTATGAAACATAAACAGAAGGAATTCCATCAATAGGGAAATCATTACCTTAGCGCTTTCTCATTATTGTTTACAACTTAGCATCTTAGTTTACAGCTATTTATTTACTGTTAATCTTAGTTATTAAAAACACCCTAAAATGCGATTCTCAACGTTTGGAAAATTGATTCTAAAGAGTTTAGTAGGTCTAAAGATAGTGATTGATAGGTTAATTCTCTGTGGATTCGACTCTGGGCATAATACTCAGGTTATATTTGCAATATCCGCATTGTCCTTTTTATAAGGCATAGCTGGGTGTGATCATCATGCATCCTCTATTTATCATAGTTCCAAGAAAGTTCAAAGCATCCCATGCTGCTGGGTCACGAGGCAGGAATGTTTTGTCACGACGAAGGAAAATATCGCTGTCATAGAGGAAGAGAAAATGATTTTGCATTTACACATCATATATCTTGAATATGGTCCAATCAACTTGACATAAGTTAAAACGAATTTCTCAAACCAGGCAGCATCAGCAAGAGAAATAAGTTAAAACGAATTTCTCAAGAAGATGAGCCTCTTCAACATGACATTCTTCCCTTTTAAGTTGTGATCATGGTGGACTTTTAGAGTCGGAATTATAAAAAGAAATCTAGCAGGTTGTAGCTGTTAGTTGACTAGAACCAGCCACAATTCGAACGTGCATTTTAACTGAACTTCACTAAAGCACAAAATAGGGCTCCTCTGGTAACAGAAAATACAAATGCTAAACCTTTTGTAGAGGAAGATAAACCACATTAGTGATGTCAATCTAAGGATGAATTTATCGAAAAAATATGAAGTAAATTTAAAGAGAAAACAAGTCCAAGGTGTTCAAATAAAGGAGTTGAAAGTACTTATAGACATACTGGAATGCACCCAGTATTCTTGTTTCATCATATGTTGACTCTTTCCCTAACATTCTCATAGTACCCGGAGCATGTGCAGCCATTATGCATCCATCGTATACTTCTTTGGCACCATCATTGCAAGCTATGGTACAACCTGCAAGGGTTCTTCTTTTCACAGTTAGAATCACGAGTAGTTCGTAGCTATGTGATGGTAACATAATACAGCTCACTGAAGCTTTTTCCCTAGATAAGCAACAGATTAACTCTATCTAGATCATTATCTCTTGAAAAAATATCATAAAATGAATATAAACTAAGTAACACATATTCTTGTACAAATCAACAAGCTAGAAGCCAAGATAACTTAGTCAACATAATGATTTTTTGTCTTCAGTCAGATCCACTAATGTCTTTTTATTCTCCAGTTAGCTTCCTAAACCCCAACCAACCCCTCCCCTCAAAACAATCCCACTTTTTATACTTGTGGTCAAATAGAGAAGATATGGTAGTAATATAGAGCGAAAATGGAATTGAAGATTAGGAATCCTATTAAAGAAACCGAAAAGTGAAGACGAAAACACTAATAGATATGTACCCAAGGGTATGACCCAGTGATCAATGAAATTGCACAAAAATTGAAGATCAGGGAACATTAGACGATTTCTTCCCAAATGTCTTGGCCTTGGTAGATAGAGTTACTCGTTAATCTGCGCTGGTGGGACATAGCTGTTGAAGTAGCTTGAAAAGTTAGATGGAGAAGGGAGTTTTATTACACGGAAGAGAAATTAAACCTCAAGTTTCAGTTACATATTTGAACCTTAATTGCAGTTACAATACTAACGTTGCAATACTACCGTTGCTGGATAATGGTTCAATATGGATAGATATGTCTGATATTTGAAAAGGTGCGTTGTAACTGCAATTGAATTGCCTATAAATTACATCATAAGTGGTTCATTCACTGCAAATTTCTTCTAACTCCTCTTCTTCCTATTTTCTCCAGAAAAGCTCTCTTGAAATTTCGTAACTGAAGTTCTAAAGAGAGATTTCAGAAATTGCTGTCTGCAAATCTTTAGGCTTTGCTGTATCCTGAGAGTATATTGTCAAAAACCATCAGCAAACTAGTGGGGCAATTAATACCTAAAAGATAGTAATTTTATTACGCCTCAAAGCCTAAATCATACCCACTGTTCTAACAATTTTTAGGTATTAACGCAATGGAGTCCAAACCTATATCTATGATGAATCAAGAATTCATGAAGTTGGATCGATTTGACGGAACCAATTTTGTTCGTTGGAAAGACAAGATGATGTTTTTGCTTACTGCTCTGAAGATTTCTTATATTCTTGATCCCAACTTGTCTGAAATTCCTGCACCAAAAGCTGATGATTCGGATCAAGTAAAAGCAGAATGCAAGAAACGAGAGGAAGATGAGTATCTATGCAGAGATCATATTTTTAACAACTTGTTAGATCATTTGTATGATCTTTTCACCTCTGTAGCATCTCTGGAAGAAATTTGGAATCCACTAGAACTCAAATACAACACCGAGAAATAAGGTGCGGATAAATTTCTTATTATGAAATATTTTGAATTCCAAATGGTTGATAATTTTCTGTTATGGATCAGGTCCATGAGTTACAAATCCTTGTCTTGAAACTTAAAGACTTGAAAGTGCTTGTTCCTGAATCATTACAAGTAGGAGGAATAATAGCAAAACTTCCTCCTAGTTGGGATAATTATTGGAAAAAGTTACTCTATACCACAGAAGAATTTTCTCTTGAACAAATTCAAAAGCACTTACGAATTGAAGAAGAAACTAGAATACGTGACAAGAATTTTGCAACTGAATCTGCCACAAAAGGGAATTTTGTGCAAGGAAGTCAGAATTCTCAAAAGAGCAATTCTGGAAACAAGAGAAAATTCTCCGAAGCAACAAGAAACGAGAACAAAGCAAAGAAAGGACAAACTTGTTACGGTTGTGGGAAAGAAAGGGCACTACAATCGTGACTGCAAGTTTCGCAAGAGACATAAAGGAAACTCTTAAGATGCTGCTGAATCCATTAAAGCAAATATGATAGAATAAGAAACTGAATTGGTTGCAATGGTATCAGATTTGCATATTGGAATGATAACAGAACTCAATATGGCTGCAACAACCAAGTCTAGTGACTGGTGGTATGATTCTGGAGCTACTGTCCATGTCTGCAATGATAAGAGCCAATTCAAAAGTTATGAAGAAGTTGTTAATGGACAAAAAGTTCTGATGGATAACCATGATTCTGCTAAAGTCTTTGGAAAAGGAAGTGTGGAATTGAATTTCACTTCTGGAAAGAAATTGGTACTAGTCAATGTGTTATATGTACCAGATATAAGAAAAAATCTTGTATCTGCAAATTTGCTTTATAAGAAAGGTTTCAAGGTTGTAGTAGAGTCTGACAAAATAATTCTATCCAAAAATAGACTGTTTGTAGGCAAGGGTTACTGATGTGATGGAATGTTTAAGTTAAGTATTAATGAGAATAATGTTTCTGTTTATGTTGTCGAGTCATCCTTATCTTTATGGCATAATCCTTTAGCACATATTACCTGTAGATCTTTACAATTTATGGCTAATGATGGTTTGATTTCATATAAAATTAACAACAAAAAGACTTGTGAAATATGTATACAAGCAAAAATGGTTAAAAAATCTTTTCCAAAAGTTGAAAGAACATCTGAACTACTAGAACTTGTGCATTCTGATATCTGTGAATTGAATGGCTTATTAACTAGAGGAGGAAATAAATACTTTATTACATTTATAGATGATTTTTCAAGATATACTTATATTTATTTGATAAGAAATAAAGATCATGCTTTTCAAATATTCAAGAATTACAAAGCTGAAGTTGAAAATCAAAAGGGGAGAAAGATTAAAACTTTAAGAACTGATAGAGGTGGTGAGTATTTTCCTTTCGGACTTCTCTTATTTTTGTGAGGAAAATGGAATAATACATCAAACTAGTGCTCAATATACTCCACATCAAAACGGATTGGCAGAAATAAAGAATAGAACCTTAGTGGATATGCTTAATTCCGTGCTTGTAAATTCTAAGTTACCAATGAATTTATGGGGAGAGGCATTGCTCACAGCTTGTCACTTACACAACAAAATTCCCTCCAGAAAATTTAAAATTTCTCCATATGAATTATGAAAGAAAAGAAAACCAAACTTGGCTTACCTAAAAGTTTGGGGTTGTCTAGCTTGTTATAGAGCTCCGGATCCTAAAAGAATAAAGCTAGGGCCAAGAGCCTTAAAAGGAGATTTTGTTGGCTATGCAGAAAATTCCAAAGCTTATAGAATATTGGATATTAGTTCTAATATCATTGTTGAATCCAGAGATGTTGAGTTTTTTGAAAATAATTTTTATCATGACTTTAATTCAGCTAGTGAACCTATAGTTACATCAAGATTAAATAATAATAAATCTTGTATTGATGTTAGTCATGAATTAATGTCTAGTAACAAGCAAAATATAGATTATCCTACTGAAATTAGAAGAAGTAAATGTGCTAGAACAGAGAAGAGACTAGATCCAAATTTTATATATACACATGATATTGTTCTCTTAGTTGAAGGTGATAGATCAATTGTACTTAACAAAATACCAGTTTTGTTAAACATATGTCACAACTCCAAACTGGTCCGGTCGCGATGGCGCCTCTAGTGAAGACAAGGCCAGCCGACACAACACTCACATTAACCGTTTAATCATAAAAAGTCATTTTTAAACCTTTAATTAGAGTAATATTTTATAATATAAATCTGAAGGAAATAGTGCGAAATCTCTACACAAGCCCGACATCGGGGTGTCAATAGTCATGAGTGTAAGGCCCCGAAAATTTTTTTCCGAGTAATTTAAGATTTCGTCGTGCCAAGGTAGGCTAAATTATTTTAATTCGTGTGCAAATAAGGATTTATGATATTATAGATATCAATTGGATATGGTAATAAGTGTATAAGTCTTATTATAAGTGATTTGGGGTCTAAGGAGAGGCCTAAGTCTAAGCCAAGTTGGAAAATTGCATATTAGACGAAATCTTTACATGAGTGCGCACAAGACCTCACTTTGAACGATCATATCTCCAGTTATATAAAGAGTTGTGTGAGGAACAACCTATCAAATTAAATCCCTTTGAGTCTAGTCTCCAACTCAACAAACTGTTTGTCATTTGGAGGTGTATATAGAATGTTATGATTATTTTACTGGTCCAGTGTCACTCGCGTGAACAGTGCGTGAACTTTGCGCGAGCTCGAGAGTTCGCGCACTTTGTTGAGTATTCTGCTTTCGATGCGCGAACAACGAGCAAACTATGCAAAAGTTCGCCCGTCTGGAAGGTTTTAATACCCCAAGACCGGTCTAGAGTGTTCCCAACTCATTTTTGGGGTTATGGCTTGCTCTCTCAAGGGGATTTCATCCCAAACTTCATCCCTATGATCTAAGGTAAGGTTTTAGAGTACTTTGAGTAATTTATACCCCCTAAACACTTTTACTAACAAGGATTAATCTTCAAAATCCTTAGATTTTCCTTCAAATCCTTAAATTCTTCAAGAACACCACAAGTGGGGATTCTTAAAATTCTTACTACAAGAGGTATGTCTATCATCTCTAACTACTCTATGGTGATTATTCATGTAAGATATACACATTAGAACTCATGAGATGGTGATTGGGAGCCATAGGTGCCTAACCTAGATTGTGTTGGCATTGTAGAGGTTGTGAGATGGGTCATTGAGGTATGATTCTTGGGGTAATAGTATTATGTATACATGCATGTGCAAATTAGGATTGTGGGAAGATTGATGAACTTAAATAGGTAAAGATTGGGTTGGGGAATGAAGGAAATCTTGTAAAAAAGAGTTAAAAATTAAGATGCTCAACTAGTGTTTGATAAAATGCTCAAATGAGCTGCAACCATGAATATCTTCCTAATTTGTGTTAATTTTGTTATGTCTTAAAATAGATTGAAGTTGCTAGAATTTCCGGAATATTGTAGTAATTAAAGGAAAGCTCAAGAAAGGTATGTATGGCTAACTTTGACCTTTGTAAAATCACCTTGTTTGGTGTACAAATATTTGGTATGTGATATCTACGTGGATTATTTGTGAAACTAAATTCTTGTGATTGGTATGTGTTTACTTATGCGGAATATTTGTGAATTCATGTGATTAATGAGCCTTGAACATTGTTGGTTATGTTTTCCGGTATGAAAGTGCAAGTAAATGGCAGTAAACCAAATGTGTGTGTGTGAATGTGGTTGTGTGGTTAGAGCTGTGTAACAAATGATAGAACGGAATCGTAATTGATGCAATTGAAGCAATTGTGGTAATATCATATGTGGCTTATCGTGGGTAATTATCGTTGTGACTTAAACTGTACATTGGGCTGTTGAATAAGATGGACATGGCATTGATGGTTATGGAAATCCTTTGTGAATTGTGCTGCTATTCCTTGATGTCCTTAAATTGTGAATTGCTGAGATTTGTTGTTGATGTCCTTGAGAATTATTGTTGTTGTCCTTGAGATTTGTTGTTGTTGTGGTTCTTGAGAATTGTTGTTGTTGTCTTTGTGAATTGTTGTTGTTGTTGTGTTGCTTGTGAATTGTGATTGTTCGGTGGGATCAGGTTGCGCGCCGCAACACGAAGTAATAAGGTGTGGGTTGTGGTGATAAGGGTGGCCGAGGTAATAAGGGTGGAAAGTGATTGAAATCACTATTGAAATGAAAATATGAGAAAATTGTGAAATCATTGATGTGAAACTGTTGAAAAGGGAAAAGGGGAGATTGTGAAACTTGTTTGGCTTTGGTTGTTCCAGAAAATTGTAAATTCATTGATGTGAAAATGTTGAATGCGGAGATTGTGAACTTGTTTGGTTTGATTGTTTCCTTTCATGTGTATTTGATTGTTGATTCCATTACTAATTGTTACTTGTGTATGGTTTGAGTTTACTTAGGGCAAAGTTTGTTCATACGTACCAGTACAATTCAAATGTATTGACGTCCCTTTTGCCGGGGGCGCTACATTCGTGTTATGATTGTAGGTGGATCCATAGCAGGTACTCCAGTCTACCGACTGTAGCTCCCTTTTCACTTTCCGTCAGCTGTATTGGTGAGCCCCTTTCCTTTCGGGGCCCTGCGTGACTCATGCCGCTTTTATTCCGAAGTCATGTTTTGGGTAATTATGTAAGGTATAGCCGGAACCTTGTTACCCGCAAGTATTGTACTATCCTTTGTATCATTAGAGGCTCCGTAGACAGTAAATGTGGGTTATGAACTTATATAAATATATATTTTGTATGTTGGGCGATGTAAGTTGTAAACCTCATTATGTAGCTGTCACACCTCCTTTTTCCGAAGAAAGCTTTTATCGGCTTTTACTACACCCCGGGAAAGGATATAGTAATAAAGGAGTTTTTTCAATTTACGGACAATCAAAACGGGATTCATTTTTATTAAAGGTTCAGAGTCGCCACTTGGGAGATTTATGGTGTCCCAAGTCACCGGTTTGAATCCCGAATCGAGGCAGGGTTTGAATCTGTTTAACAGTCGCGAACCAGAAATCCGGGCAAGGAATTCAGTTAACCCGGGAGAAGGTGTTAGGCACTCCCGAATTCCGTGGTTCTAGCACGGTCGCTCAACTAT
>MU719485.1:544-15132 GCA_026770625.1 Nicotiana glauca
GCGCTCACTGTGGGGGTTCAGACTCCGGAGGGGCTCCTACAGCCCAAGTGCAATATTAATATCACTCCCGCTGCGGCATGCAGCCCGATCCATGCATAATCATGAATGCACATAAGCCCCTTGGGCAATAGTAACATAGCATCTCACAGCTAAATGTCATCAAATTTCGTTTAAGTTTTCAAATCTTATAATAATGCTGAGTTGCAAAATACCATTTTAAAATCTTAGGCTGAGATGAAAATATGAATAGTATTGCCAAGACAATGATACCAATCCCTGAAGGATTTAAATATTCGGCACGAAGCCCAAAACATGACAATCAGTCCAGTTCATGATAATTAATATCTTTATTAGGGTGTCAATTCAATTTCAAGCAATTAGGTAGTGTTTTTATTAAGCGGGACGGACCAAGTCACAATCCCCAATGGTGCTCTACCCCACGCCCGTTATCCGGCGTGCAAGTCACCTCAATACAGCACTATGATGTGCAAGTCCGGGGTTTACAAACCCTCAGGACATCATTTACAAGTATTACCCACCTCGATCCGGCGAAAACTCTAGCCCGCGACGCCTTTGCTCCTCAAACCGGCCTCCACGCGCGTCGAAACTAGCCAAAATCAGTACAAATATATCATAATAGGCTAATGGAACAACACCCAATCGAAAACAATCGAAATATAACAAAAATCTCGAAACTAGCAAAACCCGAGCCCCGGGCCCGCTTCTCGAAAAATTACAAAATTTACATTTCCGGAATCCTCGTCTCACCACGAGTCCATACATATCAAATTTATCAAAATCGGAGTCCATTTGACCCCTCAAATCATCAATTTACCATTTCTTAGGCTTCAAGCAAAAACCTCCTTTTTACACTTTGATTCCTCAAATTTTCAGTGATAATTTCATGTTTTTACACTATAATAACATAAACCAAGACCAAATATCCTTACCTGATGATCCTCCTACGAAGCCTCTTCAAAATCGCCCAAAAATCGCCTTAGCTCGCACCCCAAATTGATTTTACACTTCTGAAATTTCGAATGAACTGATTCATTAAACCCTTCAGACTTTTCGCTTCTGCGGTTCCCATAACCGCTTCTGCGGCACCGCTTTCGCGTACAAATAAGCGCTTATGCGGTTTAACTTAAAATCCCGCTTGACCGCTTCTGCGGTCCCACACCGCTTCTGCGGTAACTGCTTTTGCGGTCAATATACCGCTTCTGCGGTCCCAGCCATAATACTCCAGACCGCTTCTGCGGTCACCATCCGCTTCTGCGGAGACCGCTCCTGCGAAAATAAGGTCCGCTTTTGCAAAAATACCCCAGGCCACCTAGGGCCGCTTTTGCGATCACAGAGCCGCATCTGCGGGACCGCTTATGCGGCTCACCCACCGCAGATGCGGAAACAACAGAAGCTTCCCAACAGACCTGCTATAACACATCCAACATCCCGATTAACCATCCGAAACCATCCTGAGGCCCCCGGGACCCTAACCAAAAATACCAACCCACTCTAAAACACCATACGAACTTGTTCCAATCATAAAAACACGTCCTTTAACACAAAAATTACCAAATTACCACGAATTCAAGCCTAATTTTCCTTAAAACTTCCGAAACCAACATTCAATCAAAAACCCGTCCAAACGATGTCCGAATGACCTGAAAATTTGCGGACATATCCAAAATCACCTAACGAAACTACTGCATCTCTCGGAATTCCATTCTGACCCTCGGATCAAAATCTCACCTATCAACCGGAATTCGCCAAAATTCCAACTTCACCAATTCAAGCCTCATTTTATAGCGGACTTTCAAAATCAATTCCGATCACACTCCTAAGTCACAAATCATCTCCCGAAGCTAACCAAACCACCGGAATTCACATCCGATCCCTCTAACCACATAGTCAATTTCCGGTTGACTTTTCTAAAATAAGCTTTCTTCTAAGAGGTTATGTGCCTTATTTTCAACCAAAACCAATTCAATTACACCCGATCAACTCTAACACTGATATAAAAACATGAAGCATCATAACAAGGGGGAAACAGGGCGGTAACTCACGTGACAACGGGCCGGGTCGTCACAATTGAGAACATTTGGCCCTAAAGCAGATTAACCTTTAGACTTTAACATTGTGGAAAGAGTTATCGAAATATTTCTTTACTCTTAGATGGTCTTTCTATAAGTATGAATTGGTTTTTAAGAGTTTACCATTCTCACGTTTTGAAAATTTTAAACAAAGTTAGTTTTGTTTTCATTTCACAATTTGGAATGCGCTCTTCAACATAGTTAAATATTTGGACTTACCACAATCAATTTTTTTTCTCAAACGTTTAACTAATATACTTTTAATATTTATTATCTTAACTAGTGAATCAGCCTAAGTTTGACCGGTTAATCGTTATTAACGGATCATGTAGGGTGCTTTAATAACTTTTCCTGTAGGACTAATTAGAACCCTTACCCATAATTTTAAAGTTAAATAGCCTATATAAACAGAGTTAACTTTGACATTATTTAGATAAAAGATAGTGCCCTAATTCACCATAACATAATTAGGTGGCGACACGCTTAAATTAATTAAACATCAATCTTTCTAGCTAGTATGTTATACTCTAGTTTGACCCGATTAAAATGGGGTATAACACTCCTAAGAGCACTTCCAATCTCCAGGACTACCGTCTGCTAAACGAACGAAGGGAGTTAAAGCCTAAGAGATAGCGAACGTAAGGAAAATAATGGACATCAAATGTACTTATGCGAAGGGTGACCAGCAATGTTATTTGACAGGGTGCTGTCATTTAAAGTTTCAATGGTCGTACCCTCAATTTCAAAACAAAGAGGCCCGAGGGAGGGGAATATTTCTGTTGATACCCAATTTTTTTAAATATATTTTCATATGCAAAATAACTTTCAGAATATCATATATATGCGTATATAAATATATTCCAATGTCCTATTATTTTTTAAAATTTTTAAAGATTTTAAAATAAATTTTATTTCCCTATTTTATCAAGAAAAACCCTATAAGTATTATCAAAGTTATCATTTTAGTAATTCACTTGTTGAACTCTTATATTTATGCTAAACTATAGCTCAGATAATTTTTGCATATTTTTAAAAATTTATTTAGCATTTTTAGAAGCTAAATTACATATAATTGCAGTATTAGCCTCCTTTATGATTTTATTGTATTTTTATTTATAAAAATTAAGTCAAGTATTTTTAAATTGATGATTATATGTTATAAATCATTTTTAGTACTTTCAATTTATTTCTAGAATTCAATTTGTTATTTTTATAAAATAAATGGGGAAAATGGCTATTTAAAATCTAGCCAGATTTTATTTCGATTGTAGTATAAATTCTACCCAAATTAAACCCAATTGAACCCCAGCCCAATTCCTAAAATTACCCGACTCATAGCCTGTTTAAACGACCCACTCGACCCCCCTTTAAATCACAGTCGTTGATCTAATAGATCAACGGCTCACATTCCCCATTCCTTAATTAATTTCAAATGACCCCAAACCCTTCTCATTTTCCACCTACCAGCCGCCTATGAACTCTCCATTCTCTCAAACTCTCTCGAAGCTTCTCAAACCCTAGCCACTACTTCCGCCCTGAAAGCCACAGGAATCCATGGCTTCCAAGGCTATAGAAGCCCTACACCAGCCTCCTATGACTCCCACGCGCCTGATCTTTGAAGATTCAAGGCCCGACCATGATGAGGTTTGGTCCAGGTTTCGTTCGATTTGAGTCCCACGTCCATCTCAGGTTTTACTCCGGCGTACCATGCTTGCTCGAGCCTGATTTTGACTTCTCTGATTTAGATCGGCGACCTTTTAAAGCTTTTCTCACTACTAGGGTTCTTCTGAAACCCTAACCCTTCGAGGTTTTCTCTGATTCCTTTAGATCCATTAGGTATCTATGCTTGCCCTAAGTATTCAAACGATTTCTCTGGTTTTTCTTTCAAAAAAAAATAAAAATACTTTCAAAGTCATTGCTTCTACGATCTAGGGTTTTCTGAAAAAGTATTTAAATGTTTCTCTGACTTTCTTTCTTTTTCCTTTTGTGTGTATTTGCCTCTACTGTGTTATTGTATTTTCTTCTACCATGTTCTTGTATGTTTCTCCTACTGAGTTTTCCTACTATGTTCTCGTATGCTTCTCTACTGTATGTTTGTTTACTCCTGCATTCTTATGTGTTTCTCTTACTATATTTTCCATTAATAAGTTCTTAAGTTCCCTTATTAAGTTCCATCTACTGATCTCTGTTTTCTTATAAAACTTCTTAGCATGCTTCTTCAACTGATCTTATCAGTTTTTTCCATCATGTTTCGTACTAGACTCTTCTACTCTATTTTCTTTCAATCCTTATACTATGTTCTGCATGTTACTTGCTATCATTGTTTTCTCATGAGTTTCTGCTGCTGAAAGAAACATGCAAGAGGTTTCAGTTCTTCTCTGAGACCTCTGAGCCTGTTTCGATTACTTTCCTTCTCATCTTTTTACTCGATCAATGGTGAAAACCCTAGAATTTGAGGATTCTCCCAGGTTTGGTTATGTGATTTATTTGAACTAGGGTTTTACTTCAAAGCCCCTAACTCTTTCAGACTAACTTCGAGTCTCTGAATTGAGTTTGGACATCCTTGTTTTCATATGATTTCGACTTTTGCTAAACTCTTCTATACTGGATTTTTCTACTGATTTTACTATGACACGAAAATTTTCTTTCATGCTTAACATGTTTGTATGCTCCTTATAACTTATGAACTTCCGTTTAAAGTGGCTTTTAAATTTATGATTAGTTCATATTTCCCTCTGTATATGGTCTGATTTATTTCTTTCCATTGTTTGCTGATTTTCTCTAAGTTAAAACCCTTCTCAGTTTTTGCGACTTGGTTCATTCATGGGTCAGTAATTACAAGATTCATGATTTTTTTTACCGGTTATTAATTGATTTTCTCACCTTATTTGTACAATCGTGTACTTCAAAACTCTGTCCTTAAATAACCTTTTATGTATTTGGCCCTAATTACATATTGTGCACAAAGTGCTTATTCAATTTATATTCTTAAATTATTTTTACCCGTTTGAATATAAATTCCTTAATTAAGGGAAGTCTTGTGTAATTGATTGATAACTAGTTCCTTAACTATTTTCTTACCTTATTTCTGCCTGGTTTTCAACACTATAAATGCAGGACTATTTAACACATAACAAATACAAGTCAGAATCCTTCTGAACTCATACTCACACACAATAATATTCTCTTATTGTCTGCATTGTGGCCTATTCACAAGACCTACTGCTTTTTCTTTGTTTGTTTCTCTGAAATTGGTATGTCTAAATTTAATTTTTAGCACCACAACAATGTGTATTTGCTGCTTATGTGTCCATGTTTGCTTGCTATTTTTGTATATCTCATCACTTAAATTGGCATGCTGATTTTCTTCTGTTTGTTTGTTATGAACCCCCATTCCCTATTACCCCTATGTGTTCTGAGCTATGACTTAAAGCATGGCAATGTAAGTTGTTGTCCATGAATTAAGTTCGATCCATGTGGGTCTTAACCTCTAAACAATATGTTCTAACATGCCTAAGGATGTGCCAGCATTTTCTATTGCTGGGTATGCCCATCAGCCTGTCTTTTTTTTTGCCTCTTGCAACTCCCCCATTCCCCTAACCCTTATGTGTACTGATTTAAGCTGTTTCCATTTTCCCTTTCCACTTTCATAATTCTACTTCTGCACTCGTACCCTCTCTTAGTCCCTAAGTTCTCCCTCCCTCTTGTTAGCCTTGCCTTGGGATCTTGAGTTCCCTCTGAACTTGGATACCTTAGAGCTGGCCCTTCCACACTGCACTATGTCTTAATCTGGTGATACATTTGGGTGTAAGCACTGCCCGGAGTTCACAGGAGACTCTTAGGGAACTTTGACACACTGCAAATGGGAGAAAGACTTTGAAATATGATCTCTTGGAGTTGGTTTACTTCATACTTCATACATATAGTCTGAATCAAGCTTTCCTTGGTTGTATATTTAATTTTGATTTATTTTCTTTACTTTAATTCTTTTTCTGGGTAGTAATAACTTTGTAATAAAATTCTCGGAGATGGATAGGAAAAAGACAGGGGTAACCATGTATGCAAAAGGGGTAGATATCCTACATATAGGAGTTTCTGAATTTTTTGCACTCTCATATGTGGATATCCTGCCTATAAGAGTTTCTGAATTTCTGCACTCTCATATGTAGATATCCTGCCTATAGGAGTTTCTGAATTTCTGCACTTTCATATATAGATATCCTGCCTATAGGAGTTTCTGAATTTTTGCATTCTCATACATAGATACCATGTCTATAGGAATCATGCATTCTCTCATATAGATACCAGGTCTCTAGGAATCCTGCATTCTCTCATATAGATATCATGCCTATAAATCTAAGTACTGGATATGCATATAGAAAATATGCCTATAAGTCTTTCTGAATATTACATATCCATTCTTCATTAGGCAATCATGCTTATAGGTCTTAATAGCCAATTGCAACCAGATGTCATGTTCATATAAAATACAATACCTAGATATCATGTTTATAGGGTTCTGCATTTTTACTATGTCTATATGAGTGTTTAAAATCAACAAAGCGTAGAAAGCCTGCCTACAGGAGCTATCAATCAAGTCTGAATCGTTTCACTCGCTTATAAGTGTAGACATGTGATTTTTGACCCTCCCCAAGATTTTTCATATTTTAGCGTGTAAATATTTAAGTTAGGTCTAATAGTGCTATTTCAATTAGTTTTGACATTTTTACTTTATTTAAGTACAAGAAAAATAAAAATTACAAAAAATATTTTAGTTTATGTATTTTTCATAAATTTAAAAAAAAATACAAAAAATAGTACCTTGTTTTTATCTTTATATAATTTCGAAAACACAAAAATAATTTCATGTCTAGTTTAATTAGTTAAGATTAGCTTCGGCATTGTGTAGTATTTCTATCTTATTTTAAAATAATAATATATATATATATATATATATATAAAAATATTCATTGTGTAGTCTAGGGACCCTTCTAGACTATTTTTTGGGATAAAAATAAATAAAAAGACCCTAAGGACTTAACACAAAAGGACCTAGGGACTAATTGATAAATACACAAAATTAAACCTAGACCTAGACTCTACCTATAAATAATACTTAAAAAATCTGGAGGGACAAAAAATTGAACGCTGCAATGAACAGCTGAAGGGGAAAATAACGCTTAAGACATTGACCATCAGATTCCGCTTGGGCTCCTGGACATTTCCAAAAGACCTTGAGCTTGATCATCTTCATCCCTCAACATCAGCAGCGCCGCAGACCCCTAAAAAATGCCCCCTCCCTGTCATCGTCTTCTCCAAACTAGAAGAAGCAGTCATTAACACTACAAACCATACCCTTAACCAGTGAACACCTCGACGCTGCCCGGCGAGCTCGCCGGAAAACGAACCAGCAGCCTTAACACACACGCATACCCAGCAGAGAGAACGGACAGAAACAGGGGCCGGATTAGCGTTTCTTCTTGCTTTTTGGATTGCTTACGCTGCTTTAGCCTTGTCGTGGGATTAGCTTGTGTGTTCACTAGTGGCGAGATGGAGTTTTATTTGAGCTGAGGTTGATTACGATTCGAGTTTCCATCGAGGTTCGATTTGAGATCGTTGTTCTCTGTTTCCGGTTTGAGGTTCGAGTTTCAATTCTTTCATATAAATATGTGAATCGTAAACTGCATTCTATGAACTGTTCCTATGTAGCTCTCTTTACATAATGACCAACCATTACAAAGTGTTCTTTTGTTGTTAATTAACACTTATTATGGTTTATTGTTTAATTAATACGTTATTAGTCCCTTAATTTACTATAGTATCACAGCACAATCTTGGTATTTCCTGCGTGTCATTCTCTGCCCCTCTCTTCTAGAAATTAATGCAACATCTTTGTTACAGTACTTTGTGTATTTGTGCTAGGTAGGGTGGCTATAAGCGTATAATGCATTTAAGGGGGTCTTCATCAACCATTAATTATTGGGTTTAAGTGCTGGTTTGAAAGATACAAATTGGTAGGGTACAGGAAAAGGAATTTCCATATCAATTAAGACATTTGGATTTGAAGCTGAATTATCAATATTTGGGATTTCCTTGTTTAATTTGTTATTGTTCCTTCCACCCGATGGTTTTGAGATGGAAATGGATCCATTCTTCTCTATATGACTTTGAATTGGCACAATGTTGAACGAGAGAAGTTACAGTAATAGATTTTATTTATTTATTTAGTACATAGAATATAATTTTCAATCATAATCTCGCTTAATTAATATTTTTATCCTTAGAAATCGAGGCGTGTCGTTTAGCGAATTTCTATGGCCCTCGCAAAGCTGCTAACACGTTAGTCACTTTAGGCAAGTTTTTAATAATCTTACCTTCTTAAATATGGGTGCACATTTATGTGACCCAAATCCAAATCTCAACGAAGTCGAAATGTGTCAAAAATTGCGGGTGCATTTATGTGACACGATTCGAGACATGTTTTCACGACGCTGTAATTCTCTTTAAAAACTAATAATATAAGCGGTTTAAGGTTAAAAAGCACATAAGCTAAAACATGTTTTGAAATCAGATAAATCCAAATATAACAGTTGAGCGACCGTGCTAGAACCACGAAACCCGGGAATGCCTAACACCTTCTCCCGGGTTAACATAATTCCTTACTCGGATTTCTGGTTGCGGACTGTTAAAAGAGTCATATTTTCCTCGGTTCGTGATTCAACCGGTGACTTGGGACACCATTAATCTCCCAAGTGGCGACTCTGAATATTAATAATAAATCCCGTTCCAATTGTCCTTTAAGTGGAAAAACTCCTATACACCCTTGCGGGTGTAGTGGAAAAGGAGGTGTGACAATTAGTCTAAAACCAGCAATAATGGTGCATTACCAGTCGCAGAATTCATGATCTTTTGCTAAAACTTGCCTTTCTTTAATAACTGACAACTTTTCTTAAATTAGTGTCGATGCCCCCTTTTTTCCTAAAGCGGAATCGGGTTCACGACATTCAGGAAGACAACTCTTATCCCGTTTAGGAATTGGATTTTTGGAGTTTGGAGAGTCGCCACCTAATGATTATAGTGCATTAGAACACTTTTAGAAGAACTAAAGATGCAGACCAGAGTTTTGGGTAAGGGCTTGAAATTATCTCGAGGGGAAGGTGTTAGGCACCCCTCAAGATCCACTAGTGTGGTTCCCGGCCATGCTACAATTGTGACTTTGAATGCAAATGCGAATAGACTAACAAGTATTGCAAATACAAAGTAAGAAGCATAAAAGGGTTAAAAGGGGTGCTGAAATTCAGGAAGGGAGTAGTTTGGTGATAAAGAAATGTGCAAGTAGAGGGAAGAAGTCAAGCAATTAGTGCAAGCAAACCAAAAATCGTGTGAGAAAACAGAAGTTGAAAGTGTTGCAGCTTTTAAAGTTATGAAAAAATAATAAAAGGAGAGGGGAGTCCTAGGTTTATACATTACATGGATCATTCGCACAACACTGGTACCCAATTGTACACATAGTGCTATCGTGTAATCATCATCTCCATGTCTACCCTTCTCACCCCGTTAAGGTATTAAAGTGCGGAACGGTATAGTTTACTTATCGCATGCTACTACCCGTCCCAATCCTATCAGTCTCGGGGTATTAGGACTTCTAATCCTAAAAGGAAAGAAAGGGATGGGGGCCTTTGTGGAGTTTAAAGGATAAAATTCTAGCGCGACATTCAAAACAAAAATCAAATAAAGGGAAGAATAAACAAGCAAATAAGGCTAAATTAAAACCGCAGAAATCAAATAAGCATATAGTTTAGCATGCCTTGACAAATACTGATTTGTTCTTAAATTAAAGTTAAGCAGCGAGTGGACTGGTTCAACACATATATTTAGACAGAAAGTCTGCATTAGGAAACTCGGATACAGTTGTCAGAGACTGACCCAATGATTAGTTAACCAACCTTTTGTCTATGTGTTGAATAAAAAGAAACTAGGCAAATGATCTACTAATTTATGGAAAAAGGTGCGAAAGAGTTACCAATTTGACAGAAAGAAATGAATTTCAGACAAGATGCAAATTGATTCTAGAAAAAGATTTATCATTTTTAACAGAAAGAAACGAGTTTCAGAAAAAGATGTGCAGACTGATTTAGAAAAGAGTTACCAGTTGTTTCAGAAAAGATGCAGACTGATTAAAAGGTTTACAAGTTTCAGGAAAGTGCAGATTGATTATAGAAAAAGGTTTACCAATTTTAGCAGGTTTCAGAAAAGAGGTAGAAAATTACCAGTTGTAGTAAAATAGATACGAGTTCCAGCAATTGATACTATTTTAAAACGAATGAGGCTGTTACAAATCGAGATTTCCTATAGGCATGCTTTCTATACGTTTATTGATTTTAATACCTTTTCAGACATTAACAGAAGTCTTATGCACATGATGTCTATATGCAACCTTATTATTAAACCTACAAACGGTTTGCCTAATGATATTTGTATATGCAGAAATGCAAGAGCCTATAGACATGATCTCTATATGTGTATTTGCGAAAGAATCAGAAATTAATCTCTATAGGCATGGTATCTATCCTTTGTGCATAAAAAACCCCATCCCATTTTTCTACTAAATCCCCATTAGTTTATTACAAATTATTACAACCCAATAAATCAAACTGAAAATTAAAAGTACATCAAAAGCTAACAGCTAGATCCGAGCAGCCTAATTCAACTTTAATGTTTAATAATATGCGATTGAGCCACTTCCGGGATCCAGATTTCCAAAGCCTTCTCTTTATCTAGGGTGTTTCAAAGTTCCAAGGAATCTCAGGGATTCCAGGCATTGCTTACAACCAAGATACCATTAGAATAGAAACAGTGCAGTATGGAAGAGCCAACTCTCAGGCATCCAAGTTCAGAGGGAGCTCAGGGGGTCCCAAAGCATGGCTTGCAAGAGAGGGGCAGAACTTAATAGCTAGGAGTAAGTGCAAAATGAAAGGGGAATTAGGGAGCCATGACAGGTGGTGGACATACCTAGCCACAAAGTAGGCTGGCACACCCCTGATCACCTGCTTGGTCAAACACATCAAGAGCAGACCCTTGAAGGTCAGACCAGGGTCTGGACAGTGATTAGGGCACTGCCAGACCCAAGTCTAAAGCTCAAAAACACATAAATTAGGGAAAGGGAAGGGGAACTCATTGAGTTTGGGATTCAAAGAATCTAATCCAGAATCATGGACAACAATATTAGAGTGTTGTCATGACTTGAACTATAACTGACATATAAAGGGGTATGAGGGTTTGTGATTCATAAAGTATCAAATTCATGACAAGCAATTGACAGGATACATAATACTGAATTACAAAGGAAAGGGGGAACATGTTACAATACGCTAGCATCAAATGTCAACTAAAGAATTGGATAGAAGTGAACAGAAATAAAACACATTGTGGTGGAAGCATGTAAACTAACTGAGACATACCAGTATAGAAGCAAAAGAGTGTAGGAGAAAGTAGAGCAAACAAAGTCCACAGCAGCACAAGTAAAAGAGAGAGAGTTTTTTAGTGAGAGTGACTTGTGAACTCAGATTGCGTTCTGTGTTCGTGTGTGTTCAAAGAGAAGGGAGGAGAGTATTTATAGTTTGAAATCAGGCAGGGAACAAGGTAAGAAAATAACCATGTATCAATTAGAATCAATCAGTAGCCGAAAATCCCTTTAATTGAGGAATTCAAATTTGAACGGTAAAGGGCAAGAGTTATTTAAGGAAGGAGATCAAGTAAACATATTGTGCATAGCATACAAATAAGGGGTAAATACATAGGGGTTTTAATTAAGGAAAGAAAATTTTGAAATACACGGTCAGCTTAAATAAGGCAAGAACACGGTGAATCAATTAACACATAGTAAATCAGGGAACCAAGGATTCAAAAATCAACAATGAACCCAGCCAGAAATAGGGGAGTCGAAAGGCTAAAGAAAGTTCTCAAATCAGTCAAGGAAAGAATCAATCAACCTTACACAAGGAAGCCTGAAATTAGTCTAAGATTGAAAGTTATTTTAGAGGGACAACCAGCGTATATAAAGAGTGCACAACATCAGGCATGTGAGGTTAAATCATGGCAAAGAGAAATGATAGTCAAAAAGAGGACCAAAAGCATGCTAAAGAGTGAAGCAAACGACCCTTCTAGAGGATATAGCTTAGTTCAAGGATTGCAAGAAACCAAATCACATAAGGAGCAGAAGTTAAAACAAGAAGGATCTTGAACCCAATCAAACAAGTTCAAACAGACGAAACAGTTTTTTTTCTTTTCAGGGACCCAAATAGGTCCGAAAGAATTAGGGCTTCGAGATCAAACCAATTTAGAGATGAGAACCAGACAAAACACATAGCAAATAAACTCAGAAGAAACATTCAGAAACCTCAAAAGAAACCAAGATCCCTGACATGCAAGTTCTAGAATATCATAAAAGGTCACAGTAGAAGGAAAGCACATAAAACATAGTAGAAGTACAACATAAGAAATACAGCAAAGAATAACATAAGAAACATGACAGAACATGTTAAAAGAAATTAGAAAAGCTTTGAAATAATTTAACAAAACCCTAAATCGGAAAAGATAAAGGTTTTGAAAACAAAGTTTTGAAGGAAATCTCGAAAAAATGCTCGAAAGCTCAAGAAGAACACAGATCTAAAAGAATCAAAAGAACCTCGAATTTTTAGGGTTTCAGAAGAAACCCAAAATAGCGAGAAAGGCTTGGAAAATCACGACCTAAGCGGGAGATGTCCAAAACCAAGCTTAATCAACCATGGCTGGTCGGAGCAAGGTCGGAGATGGACGGGATCTTTGAATAAATGAAGGTCTGAGTGAAGATCCTCAAGGTCTGGCCCCGATTCTTCTGGCAACAGGCATGCAGGAGCCATTGGAGGCAAGCACGGGCCTTCAATGGCTTTGGAAGCCATGGATTCAGGCGGCTTTAGGTGGTAGCAGGATGGAGACGACTAGGGTTAGGTTTAGGTCTTAGAGAGAATCAGAGAGGATAGGGAATTTAAGGGTGGCTGATAGAACGAAATGATTTAGGGTTAGGGGTGTGGGCGGATTAAAAAAGGAAAGGGGAAATCGTTGCCGTTGATCAGATTGATCAACGGTCTGGATTAAAAGGGGTTTGGGTCGGGTAATTTTAAATGGGTTAAATGGAATTGGGCTGGTCCGAAATTGGGTTTGAAATTGTCAATTAGGGGAACCAATTTTGGCTATAATTGAAATAAAATGAGGCCAGATTTTAAATAGCCGGTTTTTCCCATTTAATTTATAAAAAATAGTTAAAATGATTTTCAAAACAAATTAAAAGCACTGAACTAATTAATAATATATAAAAATTAATCTAAACATATTGGGAATAATTTTATAATTGTAAAATGCCATTAATCGTAATATAGGCTATAATTGCAATTGTATGCAATTTAGCTTTAAAAATACCAAATAAATTCGTAAAAATATGCAAAAATAACCTTTATTATATTTGGTATAAATATGATAATAAAAGAAGCTATTCATCAAAATGATAGTTTTGAAAGTAAATACTGAATTCTGTGGTATTAAAAAATAGACGATAAATCGATTTAAAAATTATTTTAAATTTGAAAAAGTACCAAAACTCTTGGGTGTGCTTATATATATACATATATGTTATTTTGGAAGTATTTTGGGTATAAAATACTTTGGAAAAAATTAGGTATCAACAGCTGACCCTCTTTACCCGGGAAGGATGAAAGAGTTGTCGGGTAAAGATATGATGGCCAATTTTGACCGGAAGCGGCAATTTGAAAAGAATTTGACCGAGCTCTGGTTTCTGAGCTGCCTACATATCCCTGGTTTTACAGGAATCAGGCCATATGTAGTTCAGGAACTGTGAGCACGTGATTTTTGCCCTAAGCAAATTATTCCCAAAAGTTTCAAATAAAATAATTTTTACAGTTTTTTGTGAATTTTGTTGAATTTTGTGTTAATTGGTTGCATTTTTATTCATATGAAAATAAAAAAATATGCACTTGCATTTAGGGATTTGATTTCACAATTTTAGTATTAATTAGGTATTAATTTATTTTAGAACAAAATTTAAAGAAAATCACAAAAAATAGATTCTTTGCATTTTTAATAGTTAATTGTTGCATTTATCTTTAAATAGAGTTTTAAACAATTTTAAAATTTAATTAGTTTAGCTTTGGAATATTAGGACTTTATTTTAATTTTTTGCACATTTATAAAATTAGGGAAAAATAAACAAAAATACAAAATGTAAAAATAAAAATAAAAATAAAAATGGGCTCATTATTGACCGGACTCCCCTACCCAAATCTTCCGCCCAGGCCCAGCCACGCCCCGACCCAGTGCAACTTAGGAGCCAGTTGAAACGACATCGTTTCGTTTGTTTTTTATCACAGTCGTCCATTGCTCTTGATCCAACGGTTGAGGGTCAATCTTGCTGAAATTATAAGACGGTCAGATTAATTAAGAAAA
>MU719487.1:3833-39677 GCA_026770625.1 Nicotiana glauca
ACGTAAAGCACTCCATCATGCTATATAGGACAGTAAGACCCTTGAGAAAACAATAATTCCATGAAAATCCTTTAGAAAATATATGGCTCAGTTAAGAACCTCTTTTGAAAATATCCTTTTCCTAACAGTCAAGCAATTGATTGCAAAATCAGATAGTGCAAGTCCGCACATAAGTCAGCCCCTCGGGCACATCACTCCATTACAAATAATACCAGGATTTGTGGTAACAGTGCAAGAAATAACATGAATGCCAATGAAATGAGAGTACTGGATGTCATGACACGTAGTACAAACAGGAACCAATGCATGAATGCAATGCAATGAATATGATGGTACATTCCAGTACCCACTGAGGCGCGCAGCCCCAGCCACCCATAATCATTTAACGTCGACGACGCTCACTGGGGGTGTGTACAGACTCCATAGGGGCTCCTACAGCCCAAGCGCAATATCAAGCCATCGCATGGCATCAATCAAATCATGGTCAGTCATTGTTACCTGACCCATTTGCATCATATAGTGCCATTTTTACCATTGTTTCAAGTTCCTGCTGCGGCGCGCAGCCCGAGCCACCCATAATGATTCAAGTCATATCACACAGTGCCATTGTTACCACTGTTTTAAGTCACTGCTGCGGCGCGCAACCCGAGCCACCCATAATCAGTCCAGAAAACGTCATAAGCCCCATGGGCATTTATAAAACAGTAGTTCTCAGCCCAAAATAACATTGAAAATATCATTTGAGTTTTTAAAACTTAGAAATACGGCTGAGTTTGCAAAACAGTATTTAAAACCTTGGACTGAAACCAAATGATATGCAAGTCATGCTAAAGTAGTAAAATCAATCCCCGAAGGATTTACCTAGTTGGCACGAAGCCCAAACATGGCAATCACCCCAAATTATGATAATAAAAAGTAGTTTCAATCAAATACGCGGTAAAAATCAACAACCGGGACGGACCAAGTTACAATCCCCAACGGTGCTCTACCCCACGCTGATATCCGGCGTGCAAGTCACCTCAATACAGCACTATGATGTGCAAATCCGGGGTTTCAAACCCTCAGGATATCATTTACAAGTATTACTTACCTCGAACCGGCGAAATCTCTAGCTCGCGATGCCTTTGCCACTCAAATTGGCCTCTATGCGCGTCGTATCTAACCAAAATCATAGCGAATACATCACACTATGCCAAGGGAACAATACCCAATCGAAAACAATCAAAATATAGCAAAAATCTCAAAACTGGCAAAATTCGAGCCCCGGGCCCGCTTCTCAAAAAATTACGAAACTCACCTTACCGTATTCCTCGTCTCGCCACGAGTCCATACATACCAAGAACTCCTAAATTCGAGCTCAAAGGACCTATCAAATCCCAATTTAAATTCTCAAAATCCCAAACCCTAATTCATCCATTTTAAGCTTAATTCCATGAATTTCTAGGTAGATTTCTCAATAAAAACGAGTTTTAGGTTCAAGAGTCTTACCTCCAATCATTCCTCCTTGAATCCCTATTTAAAATCGCCTCAAAGCTCTCAAAGCTTGCTAAAAAATGGAGGAAAATACATAACCCTCGCATATAAAATGTCAATTAATAACCCTTATGACACCCAGTTTTCCTTCTATGCGAACGCGAGGGACCTCTCACGTTCGCGATGAACAAAAATTCCTGCTGACCAATTAACTCTACGCGAACGCGTACCACTATACGCGAACGCGATGCTTCAGCTTTCAACACTATGCGAACGCGATGCCCAAACGCGAACTCGAACGCGATGCACCAAGACATCCTCTTACGCGAACGCCTCTTCCCCATCGCGAACGCGTTGAACAAACTAGCTGGGAACCCAGGACCTCTTAAGCGAACACGAGGCCTCTATCGCGAACGCGATGGCCCAGAACTACAACCCTTCATGAACGCGAAGGCTATTACGCGAAACGCGAAGGCCAAAAGTGGCCTGCAACAGCTGCTGTATTTCTGCAATGCACCAAGTCCAAAAATGATCCGTTTAGCCATCAGAAATAACCCCGAGGCCCCCGGGACCTCGACCAAAAGCACCAACATATCCCAAAACATCATACGAACTTGTTCCAATCATCAAAACACATCAAACAATACTAAAATCATCAATTCACATCGGATTCAAGCCTAAGTTTCTTCAAAACTTTCGAAACACACATTCGATCAAAAACCCGACCAAAACACCTCCAAATGGCCTGAAATTTTACACGCACATCCAAAATCACCTAACGGAGCTACTTCAACTCTCGAAATTCCGTTCTGACCCTCGGATCAAAATCTCATCTATCAATCGGAATTTGCCAAAATTCTAACTTCGCCAATCCAAGCCTAATTCTACACCGGACCTCCAAAATCAATTCCGATCACGCTCCTAAGTCACAAATCATCCCCCAAAGCTAACCGAATCACCGGAAATCACATACGAGCCCTCTAACTCAATAGTCAACTTTCGGTTGACTTTTCCAACTTAAGCTTTCCTTAAAGAGACTAAGTGTCTCATTTCTTATCAAAACCAATCTAAATCAATTCTAACACACTGTCTACCGATAACGAAACATGAAGAAGCATGAAATGGGGGAAATGGAGCAATAACACATGAGACGACGGATCAGGTCGTCACAGTATTAGTTATCCAAATGATCAAAGATTATTGTTACCTACAATGTGTGTGTGTGTGTATATATATATATATATATATATATTTTTTTTTTTTTTATAATAAAAAATTATTTTTAATATAATTATAAATATACCGACCGAAATCGGTCGGTATTAGTTATCCAAATGATCAAACATTATTGTTACCTACAATATATATATATATATATATATATATATATATATATATATATATATATATATATATATATATCGATCGACCGAAATCGGTCGGTATTAGTTATCCGGTCGATATATACCGACCGATTTCGGTCGATATATATATACATATATATATATATATATATGCTCCAGTTGTGTGATTTCATCGAGTATATGTTGTTCTTTCTACAACTTAAGTTTTAATATAGCACTATATATTTTATTTATAAGTTACCGACCGAAGTCGGTTGGTATTAGTGGTCAAAATGGTCAAACACTTATAGATTAATTATTGTTATGTATTTATATATATGTGTTGTATATAGTGTCCATATAAAAGTAATTTAAAAAAATATATACACACACACATCAATTAAATATTATAAATTAACTAAAACCGACCGACTTCGGTCGCTATTTCCATTAAATTAATTTTTTTTAAAATTAAAATTAAAATGCTAATCGTTTTCGGTTGGAAATGTGTGGTGAAATGGTCAAACTCTAACTTAAATGTACCGACCGAAGTTGGTCGAATTTTTTTAATTTATGGGTCCTAGAAACGGGTTTCTTCCCCATTTTTCTCTTTACTCTTTCTCTCACTCTTTCTTCCACATCCGTAAATCCTTCCCAAATCCCACCCAAATCAACTCATCACTCCCTACTCACCCAAAATCAAACCCCCAACCACTTTGTCTCTCCCCGTTCTCCGTTGGTCCCACCCCTGCCGCGCCACCATTGCTCCTCAGTCACCATTACCGTGCCACCACTATTGCGCCACTCCCAAAATCATACCACTCTCCTCTCTTTGAAGGTTAGTTATCTATATTTGTTAATTTTAGTTATTTAAATTCTTTCAATTGTATAAACTAGGGTTTACAATTCGGGATTTTGGGATTATTTCAATTGATTTATAATTCTTCAGATTTAAGGTTTACAAAATCATGATTTAGGGCTTATTAAACTATGACTTAGGGTATATTAAATTATAATTTAGAGTTTATTAATTATAATTAATAGTAAGTGAGTTAGACTAATTGAATGGCTTAACTAATTCAATATTCTACTAAGTAAGTAAATGTTGTACTTTGTAACTAAAGTTTATCATGTAACTTAATTCTATAAATTAATTTGAATGTTGATTAATATAACATGTAATTTATTTATTCTTTATGTAGATGTAATATAGTAGTTGGACGTATAATAGGAATTATCCTAATCGTCGGGTTTTTAAGGAGAAATTTATGAACCGCTTCGGATTGGAGGGATGATTAGGTGTCCTTGTACGAAGTACAAGTATTCGAATTTTTTTGGGTTCAGAGGATTTTACGACTCATATATATAAAGAGGTTTATGGATAATTATTTTATGTGGACTAGTCATGGAGAGGTTGATGGCACTGATGATGTATTTCATAACGTATTTATTGGTGAAAGTAGTAGTTCAGTGGAGAATAACATTCAACATCCTAGATACCATGCAATTTTTGCGGATGCTTTTGGGATGCATTTCGATTTTGAAACCCATGAAAGTGTTGAATAACCTCCTAACGAAGAGGCAAATCATTTTTATGAACAGTTATAGGCTGCTAGTCGTCCACTAAAGGAAGGGAGTATGCTCCATATCCATTGCAAAGGGATAAGGCTGATTGGTTTGTTGTAATCAAAACTAAACCTGTTGGTAGGGTGGAAGTTGAGAATATGCTAGATGTTGCTTACCAAAACGATACTTCAAATATTAACCAAATGGTGCATGATCAGTTAGAAAATGACTTGGAGCATCCTCAATGCATATTAGAAGAAGTTTATAGGGAGGAAATAACAATCATAGAAAATAAGGACGAAGAATCACCTAACGAAAATGAAATAAGTGAAGAGGAAGAATTTTCGGACGAGGAAGATACTTCGAAGACGACTAGCATGTTAGTTTTTTCAAGCGCTCTCAACTTATATATATTTATATTCTTAATTCAAACATTTTATTTAATTTATTTATGCAAATGACCGGTAGGGGTCGAGGTAGGTCTAGGAAGGATAAAAGGCCTATTGATCATGATGATGGTTCTACACCCTCGCTTCCTTCCACTCCACACTTATATACTTCCGCTGCTGATAGCTGGAAGAAATCTTCTAGGCACACATCTTTTCCACCACATCCATCTATTCATCAGACTACCTACCATTCGCCCTCCCAATAATATTTTTACCATTCTCCACCATAGGGCTATACCCTAGGTAACGACCAGACCGGTCGTTTCGAGAGTTGTAGCATTGTTCCCCTATTACTCCTCATTTTTTTCTCTACAATTGTTATATGACTTATGGGGCTAGTCGGTTCAGGTCCGGAGCGATTTCGGAATGTATTGAGATACTTAGTCTCACAATGGAAGCTTAAGTTAAAAAGGTTGACCAGGTATAGAATTATGTGTAAACGACTTCGAAATGGAGTTTTTATGGTTCAATTAGCTCCGTTGGTTTATTTTGGACTTAGGAGCATGTCAAGATTGTGATTTTGAGGTCCGTAGTAGAATTGGGCTTGAAATGGCAAAAGTTGAATTTTTGGAAAAATTGATTGGAGTGGACTTTTTGGTATCATGGCCAAATTCTGATTCCGAAAGTTGGAGTAGGTCCTTGGTGTCATTTTTGACTTGTGTGCAAAATTTGGGGTCAATCGGACTTGATTTGATAGGTTTTGGCGTCTGTTGTAGAAATTGGAAGATCAAATTTCATTGGCTTAAATCTATGTGCGATTCGTATTTTTGATGTTGTTTGAGGTAATTTGAGGGTTCGACTAAGTTTGTATGATATTTTGGGACTTGTTGGTATGTTTAGTTGAGGGCTCGATGGCCTCGGGTGAGTTTCAGATGGTTAGCAGGTCAATTTTGGACTTGGCATTTTGGCTGAAGACTGCTGGTTTTTTACTGGTTATTGGTTTCCTCTTATGAGTTCACGACAAAGGTCTCATGTTCGCGAAGTGTATCTGGAGGTTGATGAGGATTTTTTCTACGCGTTCACGAAGAGAGGGACACATTCGCGAAGGTTTCGGTAGTGGATGTATCGCGAACACGAGAAGGATGATGCATTCACGAAGAAGAGATGAGGCTGCTGGGGAACCCATGCAATTGGTGTGCATGTTCACAGAGGGATGGTCTCATTTGCGAAGTGAGGGGTTAGGGAATCATCGCGTTCGTGAGTGATTGAACGCGTTTGCGTAGAAGGGCTTTTGGTAAGAAGCATAGTTGTGCTTTGCGAACGCGAGGATGCTTCCACGTATGCGATGAAGGCTTGTCTGTGCAGAATATAAGTTTCAAAAATGAGGGTTTTGAGTTCATAACACAAAATTGGTTTGGGAGCTCGGTAGATGGCGATTTTTGGAGAGATTTTCACGTGGATGTTTGGGGTAAGTTATTCCTATCTAGTTTTGGTTAAATCCATGATTACACCTTTGATTCTACCATTAAATTTTTGATTTGGGGTGAAAATTGGGAAAAAAAGAAGAAGAATTCTTAGACTAGATTTTTGATTTTTTGAATGGGATTTTGATATCGGATTTGAGTAATGTTGTTATAGGTGGACTCATAGTCGAATAGGTCTTCGTATTTTGTGACTTTTGACTTTTGACTTTTGACTTTTGACTTAAAGCTTAGTATTTTCTTATGGATTTGATTCCTTTAACTCATGTTGATTGTATCGAATTGTTTGTGGCTAGATTCGAGGCATTCGAAGGCCAATTTATAAGGCAAAGGTGTGTTGGAGTAGAGATTTACTCGGATTAAGCTAAGTAACAGTTCTAAATTTGGTTCTGAGGGTATGAAACCCCGTATTACGTATTTTGTGATTTGTTAGGAGGTGAAGCACATTCTAGGTGACGGTGCGTCGGCATGCACCGTAAGAATTGTGACTTTGTCCATTCCATAGAACTGTAAAGTTGAATAACTTGTTGTTAGCTATAAGATCTCCATGTGTTATAGAAATTTGACTGCAAATCATGTTAAGAATTATGTTTAGACTATGTGTTGGTACTGTTGGGACCTACAGAGGCCGTGTTACATGTTGAATTACCTGCTAATTGCTGATTGTACTCAGTCTTAGTTTTTCTTGCATATCATATCTTAGTCTCTATTATTCCTTATTGATACATCATATCATTGTTGTTCTGGCTGATTTTCATAATTTCTGAGAGCCTGAGAGACGAGAGAGATTGATGAATGAGTGAGGCCGAGGGCCTATTTGTGAGGATATTACATCTGGTTTTACTTGAACTTGACATTTATAAACTGGTTTGACTTAAATTGCCAAATTTGAAAGCATGCCTATTTTCTTTTGTTGAGACTACAGAAATTTAACTATAACTGTGTAGCTCGTCACTATCTTCAGTTCTTTATTTAGTCTTGTTACTTATTGAGTTGGTTGTACTCACACTGCACCCTGCACCTTGTGTGCAGATCCATGTATTTTCGGTTATTGTAGGTGTTGATACTCTGCACAATTGACCCTTTGGAGACTTCGAGGTAGCTGTCTGGCATTCACAGGCCTTGTTTTCTCTTTCCCTATCGTTCCTTTTATTGTATTTAGTTTTGGACTATCATAGGTAGTGTATTCCAAACTTGTGATATTTAAATTTTCATGTACTCCGTGACACCCTAAAAACTGAGAGTTTTCCGCGTTGGGTTTGGATATTTCTATCTTGTTTATGAGAAGTTTCTATTTAAACTGCTTTAAAAAATCATTTTTGTTAAAAGTCTTGGAGTTATTCGTAAATATCGTCTTACCTAGTACCATGATAGGCGCCATCACAATATGTTAGGATTTGGGTCGTGACACCCTGCTTCCTCCACATGATCCTGCATATAGTTACATGGGTCCATCGTGTCAGCAGTCGCAGGGCCATATAGTGATACACCCATCATCTGCTCCATTTGCTTCATCACCAATTGGATCGCATCCATCTAGATTTCAGCCAGCCTGATCGCAGCAGTGGTCAAGATCGCAACAAGGGTGTGGATCACAACCATATTCATCAGTGACCCCGTCTCCATCTCCACGGAGTTCGTCTCCTAGCATTTCTAGATTTCACTTTCTGGATCATAGCGCTAAGACAAATGCCTCACTTTTTGCACACATTTCAGATTCATCAGAGGAAGATGATCCAGAGGTAGTGTCGTATGATCGTTATCGTAGAATGATCATCAAGCCCGAGGGCAATGAGTAAGATTTATTTATTACTTCTTTATTTTTGCTAAATTATAATAGCTAGTCTTTTTTATTTAGTATAACTGCTATGTTGCAGGTTCATACCTAATCATCAGACTACAAAGATAATCACTGAAGCTCTTGGCCGGTTGTATGATGCACCCTATGCCACTTGGAGTGAATTTTCACCGTAGCTCGTGGAGCAAAATTTTAACTAATTTAAGGTTTTAATAAAATTCTTATCTATTTAAGCATTATACTAATAATATTTTCATCTAACATTACACACTTCATTTACAGACTAAGTGTGCTTGGGAGGACCGGCATAATAGTGTCATTCTTGAAAATTTTGAGTTCAACATAAGAGACGATGTAATTCCTTCTATTCTGTTCGGAAGAAGAGCAAGAAGCCTTCATGGGTTCTACTGCACATATGGGAGGATCTGCTGAGGCAGTGGACAACTGAGAAGTTCGAGAAGAAGAGTGAACAGTGAAAGAAGACCCGAACAACTGAGAAGAGTGGCTCCTTGCATTGTGTGGGTGCAAGAAGCATGGGGAATGCGAGGAGAGTACTGGTAATTCCTTAAAATATTTAATTCTCTTTTTATCAAAACTATATTTATATACATTTTAATTTAGTTAACATGTTTTATTATATTTGTAGGAAAAAAAATATGGGAGGAAGATGACTCATGACGAGTTCTTCATAGAGACTCACATACGGAAGAAGAAGACACCAACAGATCCAAGTAGATTGGTCGAGGACCGGGCAGAGACTAGATATGTAACTTTCATAACTACTATAACTTAAAATTAGTATTATATAGTTTATAATTTTCTATCTTTTAAATAAAGGGTCGCTACAAGATTAACGTGGAGGAGTACACTTAGAGCTTGCCACTAATGAGCAAGGCGAGCGGTACCGTTTCAGACGAAGAAGCGCAGAAGATATGGTTGGATGTTGTCGATGGTCCTAAAAAGGGGATAGCATACGGCCTTCCAGAGAGATCATTTCGGCGCTACAGGGATGAATTGCAAGGTATAGGGTCTTTCTCCCAAGTCGAGGCAACTGATAGGTCGACTATCTCATATATGGAGAAGAAGATCGCAAAGCTGACAACAGAGCTTGAAGAGACAAAGGCTAGAGAACAAAAGAGAGATAAACAATTTTATACCTTTCAAGTTCAGCTAGAAAAGAGGGACCAACAGTTTAATCTCCTTCAAGGTCAGCTGCCCAATCTTCTTGCCAATGGTGCTTTCCCCATTCCCCGGTATCGTGATCCTTCTCCAGATACTAATCCTTCTCGTCGTGATCCTTCGAACCATATTTATGATGAAGCTTCTAGTAATGAAGATGGAGATGATGCAATACAAAACACTCATTAAATGGTGTGTACTGCTAAATAAAGTCTTGAACTTGTGAATATTTAGTTGGAATAGTTTTGAATGATGATTGTATTGTTGATATTATTTTGTTATTGAACATTTGTATTGTTGTTGTTGTGGTTGGTGTTGTTGTTGTGGTTATTGTTGTTATTAGCATTGTTGTTGTGGTTGTTTTTGTAGTTGTTATTGGTTAATTGTAGTTGAATGACAGCAATGTAATGCTGCCATTATAGGATGATTATTGGTTGTAATTGGCATGTGGTGTAGCTTAAAAGCAGGTATATTCTGCCAGATTTTTACCCAGAAAACTGACTAATTTCGGTCGAAATTCTCATATTAAAAACCCAAAAATTCATAATTTCCAACCTACTTCGGTCCGTAATTTTAATGTGCAATCCGCAGACATTTGAAATTACCAACCGAAGTCGATCGAATATAACTTTTTTTATTTATTTTGAAATTGTTCTGATCGATTTTAGTCGGTCTCTTAAAATTTAAAAAGAAATGCAAAATTATCACATAATTATATTTCCGACCGAAATCGGTCTCTATTCTAAAAAATAAATAAAAAATAATTTATAAATTACCGACCAATTTCGGTTGGTATATTTATTTTTCCAGCAAAAATTGTCCTTTAAAGTGGTCAACCAAAGGTTGAATTAACTGACTGACTTCGGTCGGAAATTGCGACAGTCTTCCGTCGCCACACCTTAGCGATTACTATTGTTTTGACAAATTAAAATCGGTTGGTTTTTCTATATTTCCGATGGATTTCGATCAATTTTCTTGGATGATTTTTGATTGTTTTCTAGTGGTCATTTTACCTTCTCAAATGAAAGCTCTAATAAAGAAAAAAGAAAAAGAACTCGAAACTTGGTCATCAAACTTTAAACGGCTAGATACCTAGATTAATAGAGCTATTAGTCATCAATTTGGTATCTAATTTGACTGCTCAAATATTTTGAACATAATGGAACACAATAACATGAGATATTTAATATCTTTTCTTAGCTATGAAGGCACATACGCGGGCCCCAATTTTTGGAAATTGCATAGAGCATATCATAAAATTTCATAGTCGTACAGCAAGAAAGAAACACATCAACTAGAAATTGTAATGTTTAGAGAAAGTTGATCTTACAGAAATCCGATTAGGAATCCTAATCATGATAAAGACTAGTCACATAATATTACTTCCCTCCAGTCTTTTATAGATGTCATTTTAACCAAATAAATAAGTGTTAATTTATAAAATCTAAAAGATATTAGTTATTGTTTTTTCATATCTACATTTATCTAAAATATCACTGAATAGTTATGCATTATGAGAAGAGATAAAGAGGAGTTTAGTTAAATAACATTACTTAATGGGGTGCGAAAACTTAAGGGATATGCAAATGAAAATGTGCAATTGATTTAGTCAACAAAGCTATTCTCCCGATACATATTAACGTCTTGTACAATTAATTCATTAATTGATAATATGCTAGAATTACATGTAATTGAATACTCCCTCCGGTCCACAATAAGTGTCTAATTTACTTTTAGCACGCCCATTAAAAAATACTAAATCCTATACAAAATTACCTAGTATGACTAAACTACCCTTATTTAGCAAGTTAATGTGATGAGAGAGAATTTTTTTTAGGGATATGCACATAAGGGTAAAAGAGTAAAAACAAATTGAATTTTTTCTTGATTACCTAACTAGATACTTATTTTGGACCAAAATCAAAAAGTAAATTGGACACTTATTGTGGACCGGAGGGAGTATGTTTTACCCCAACTTTGATGTATTTTTAGGTGTTTTGAATGTTGAAATATGATGAATTGAGCTTAATTGTTGAAGTTTGTTGCCAAGAGTGAAGAATAGAGGTGATTTGAACAATAATGAAGCTAAAAGGCAATTTTTTAAGAAATGGAAAATCGGACCAGGTAATGAAGTAACTTTGAAAAGTATATAAAAAGCAAAAAAAATTTGGAAAATACAACCAGGCCCTATGCGAAGTCCAATTATAGCAGAAGGGCAAATTTGCCTGCGTTTTAACTTGAGGGGCAACTTAGTCAATTGACTTAGGGACGTGATATAAAAGCTTCCAACCCTTATCTCAGTCATACACTTGACATGAGAAGGCAAGAAACATCATTGTTGAAGCAAAGTTGAGCTCGAAAGATCCTCAAGTTCATTCAAGAAGACGAATCAAAGAGTTTTTCTCGACTTTTCTATCTTTATTTTTATGAATATTGGTTTGACAATGGTTTATGTATTTTTGAGTGGTTAAACCTGTCATCTAGGTTTGATGGAACCAATTGTTGGATGAATTCTTGATTGTGTATTGATATAATTGAGTCATTTTTATTCTCTAACTGTTCAACTATATGCTTCTTGTAATTAATTGAAGGGCCCTTGATTAATCGTGTCTAGTTATCTTGTGTTGATTGAGAGAGAACGCTTGATTAGATTGTTGTTGAACAAAGACACGTTCGAGTAAGTTAAGAGATTAATTACTTGGATTTAAAAGCGAGATTATAGATAACAAAGCTTTCTCTTGATCTTTATGAGTTATACGAATTGTCAACTTGAGTAATTAGAGAGAATACTTCTAGTAAATTATTGTAATTGATCGAGAGATAATTGCGACAAACAAGAATTCATAAACGAGATTATAGCTAGTGTATTAGGAATTAATTCGGTAATTGGGGAATTAATAAACCCTAGGCCTTTTTATCAATGATTCAACCTCATTCTTGCTAGTTGATAGTTTTATTGTCTTTTTTTTCTTAATTAAGTAATTTTCGTTAATTCATAAACAAAATCTTGAACACCGGAAGTTGTCTGAACTTATCATTAGTGATACTAGAAAGTTGTAGCAAATATGTTGGTTCTCTATGAAATTCGATTCCAGACTCTTAGACCGGATTATATTTGCAACGACTACTTAATCATTTTTATAAGACATAGTTGGGCATGATCAGCTGCGGATTTAGGGGGGCGGAAGGGGGTTTGCTGAAAGATTACACTGTATATATAAAGGTAAAATCTATTTTTTAACTCTATATATTAAATTTTAAATACCCTTAACACAATCCAAAAATGTAGTTTAGTAGTCAAGGAGGTTCAGACCTTCATAAGGTCATAGATTCAAATACCACTAGTTGCAATTTTCTTTTGAAACCCCCATCGTGGAGATCCTGCCTTCGCCACTAGGCGTGATCATTAATCAATTGCATTAAATTTCAAGGCTTCTATAACCAATATAAACCTATTCCAAGGGCATTTATTTATCATAAATAAATCACAATATTCCAAGTGGAGGCTTTACAATGAAAATGCAACTTACGTAAATGCTTATTTAAGTCAATCTTTATTATATACCTTAATTAATGCACCGATATTTCATCTTTAAAAAGTGATTTTGACAAAAGTTGAAAAAAGAAAAACTAGGAATCTCTTGTCTAAGTAAACATAAGATATCTACGTTCTCATAACAAGGCCTCTGCTTTTTCGCCACAAACAACAAATTGCTTTATTTTATTCCGTCACAATGACTATTAAAATGTTTTGTTTACATTGCTATAAGAGTAGTTCAAAAGAGTTCTATTAACGTAAATAGTATAGCATAGGAATATACCCGGCTTGAACAAAGGCTACCATTTAGCGCAAATAACAAAATAAATGGACGATAGAGACAGAATCCTTGAAGGTCTAAAATCCAATTTAGATCAATAATATCCCATATTATCCGTTATTATATAGATGTAATTAATCTGTTATAAATTAGCCACATAAGAGAACAAAGATTCATGAAAAGGAAAATTATATTTAACAGAATGTGAGTACTTTTGTTTTGATAGAAAAATAAAGTGGAGAAAACAAGAGAAAAGTACTTTTTATTCCTGTATATCAGGCCAATAGCCTATTTCTAACTTTACATATCGATTTTCGATGAAAAAAACTGTTTTAACAAGGAGGGAAATTGGAAAAAATTTACAGCTTGTTTGGAGTTAAAATTGGACGGGGTGTCTATTTGGTCGCACCCATTTAACCTATACCCATTTTTTTTAAACTTTTAACTTGTATCCACTTTTTAAATAACTTCAGCCCCTATTCTTCTCCTCCTTCGTTTTCTTCTTCTTCTTCTTCTTCTTCTTCTTCTTCTTTCTTCTGCTGCTGTTGATGCTGCTATGGAACTTTTGTTCATGGGATGATTGCCAAAAATATATTTATAAATTTTTTAAAAATAAATTATAAATAATTATGTAAGTTAGTAGATAATAATTTATGAATATTTCCACGTACGTAAGTTAGTAGACAATGATAATTCTATTTTTTTTCACGTTTATTGTTTCCAAAATTTATGATTTAGATACTGTTGACAATCTGATTATTTATTTAGTATGTTAGAAAGCTTTTTCAAGAACTTCAACTTATATAATGCTGAAGTTTTTACAAATAAACTAAATAACTTCAACTCTAGAGCTGAAGTTCGCCAGTTACAAAACAAAAACTTCAGCTCTAGAGTTGAAGTTCGCCAATTACAAAAACAAAAACTTCAGCTCTAGAGCTGAAGTTTGCCAGTTACAAAATAAAAACTTCTGCTCTAGAGTTGAAGTCCATCAGTTACAAAAACAAAAACCTCAGCTCTAGAGCTGAAGTTCGCCAGTTATAAAACAAAAACTTCAGCTCTAGAGCTGAAGTTCACCAGTTACAAAAATAAAAACTTCAGCAGTTACAAACAAAAACTTCAGCAAATAGAGAACAAAACTTCAGCTACTATGCTTAAGTTCAACAATTACAAACAAAAACTTCAGCACACTTGCTACTTCAGGACCGTCTACTAGAATGCTGAAATTTTGCGTAATTACCTTTGCTACTTTAGCCCTGTATGCTGAAGTTATGCGAAAAAGTGGGTACACTTATAATATTTTTGGCAAAGCGGGCACAAGTTAAAACGTGGCATAAAAAGCGGGTATAGATGCAAATGCCCCTTGTTTGGATGGTTGTTACCCACTATATTATATTGTATTGTTATCCTAAAATAATGTTTGTTTTGATTGTTTATTTAAAATATGTTGTGTCGTATTGTTAAATTCATTGTTCCGAAACAACCAAAAGCCTATTTTATGAAACAACTGATTTGGTGGTGGGATCGTTTCCTATTTTCTTTTCCAATTGTACCCTTACTTATTACTCTATAATTCTATTTATTATTATTATTGTTTAACTCCAAATCTCCAACCTATTGACCTATTTTGTCTCTTTCATCTTTTCTAGAGTTGGTTTGCCCTGTTCTTTTTATCCAAGTCTTTGTTCAATTCTTTGTCTCTTTCCATCGTTTTAATTTTTTTTTTGTTGCTAATATTAGTTAACCTTTTTTTCCAGGTCTGTGCTCTTGTTTTCAAGCTACATAATTAATCATAAATTACTAGAAAGAGGTTGTCTTATATTATTTTTATGTGTAATTTTTGATAAATTATATTTAAAACAATTGGGGGTGTTTTAGTAAACTTATTAATTACAGTACAGTATGATACAGTCTAACGAAACAATAAAATGCTATTTAACAACAACAAATGATACTGTATATTCAAACATTGTATCCATAAAACGATACAATATAAAAAGACGGGTAGCAATGATCCCAACATAATGTTTGGTAACCGAAAAGGACAAAAAAAGTATAAAGAAGAAAAGAGGGAAATACATTTTTTTATATGTACCAGATATTTACATTAACGTGTAAAAAAAAAAAAGGAGAGGAGGGAGTATTTAAAACAACGGGGACAGAATTGTCATTTCTTAGAAGTAGTAATGGAACAGGTTTCTTCTTCCCCATATATAAGTAGGCCGAAAAGACAAAGTTCACGTACACGCTTGTGCGTAGCTGTAATTAGTAGTAGCAGCAGCAGCTGCAGAGAGTGCATTGTTTTTTTTTCATTGGTGCAAATACTTGAATGGCATTTTGTTTGGGTGTTTTCATATAAATCAGTCTCTGCCTGCTGCAAGTACTCTATCTTCCTTCTTTGATTCTATCGATGCCATCCCATTCTTGACTACTTGTGTTTTTCTTTTTGTTTCAATTTCTTGATGTATTTTTACAGCAGGAATTAATTGATGTTCTTGGAATTTGGAAGGTTGTAATGAAATGGGATTTCTGAGCAGTCTCTTGGGAATTCTTGGCTTTGGAATTGGATTCTTGCTTGGTGTTCTTATTGGATTTTATTTCTTCATCTACTCTGAGCCCACTGATGTTGAGGTATGTAATTAGAAGATTTAAAGAGTTAATTTTGTTTAATAAGGGTTGGTTTTATTTCCATCTCTACGTGTGCTTGAATTACTTGTGCATATGTATCAATTTTACTTCTGTTAAATTTATTTCCATCATCATAGCTTTGCTGTAATGCTGATTGGATTTGATTAATTACTTCATTCATTATCTACAACTTCTTGTGGACCATGTTATATGAACTTGCTCAAAGTATAATGGTTGCTTCCATCAACTTGACACCAAACAGAAGTGACAAAAAGAAAGTTTTGGCTTTTTTCATCTAAAATTTAAGTACAATAGAAGTTCTACTATCCTATGTTGCTCGGACTCTCCGAAAATGTTGCTGGATCAGATACTCCAAAAGTAGTGCATTTTTTAAACATCCGACATGGGTGCGGCTACATTTTGGAGAGTCCGCGCAACATAGCTACTATCATCTGATTACTACTATCTGACCTATCACTGTACTAAAATATTGTTCGTTTACCAGTGTGTTATACATTCATGAATATGTTTTTCATTAAGCAAAAAAGGTGGATTAAAAGAACAAATGAAGAATGAGTAGATTAATGGAACACAACACTGTAAGATGGCAATGAGCGAATGTGGTGATTTGATTACATTGAGCAAAGGAAAAACCTTCTCTTGGCTTACGAGAAGTAAACACATCAAACTTGTTTTGTCAAGTCGATCCTTTTTGGAATTCATTTCGGTTTGTGTATTGGTCAATAATTGAAAATTCCTCCGTAACTATTGCAGTCTTAAATTTCCTGCAATAGTTATGATGCTGACTTTATTGGAATGAGTTCAGGATCCTGTTGTCACTCCTCTTTGTGAGCTTGATACAGATGCATTACAAGATCTTATTCCGGATATTCCATTGTGGGTTAAAAGTCCAGATTATGATCGAGTACGTATTTCCTTTCATTCTATTTTATTTGCTTTCTTTCCATTTATATGAATGAATTGCTTGTGTTGCAGGTAGACTGGTTAAACAAATTTCTTCAGAATATGTGGCCTTTCCTTGATAAGGTATCTTCAAATTTCTAGTATTTCAGCCTTTTCCAAGATGCACTATGTTGATTCACTTAGTCTATCTAACATGCAGGCTATTTGTAGCACAATTAGAAGCGTCGCAGAGCCCATATTTGCAGAATACATAGGGCAATATACGATAACAAAAATTGATTTTGAGACGCTAACCCCTGGAACTCTTCCGCCAGTACTTCAAGGTCAGTTTCTGTTAGTTTCTCTAATTCTCTATTTTGTTATGACTTTCTCCTGATGCTATATTAAAATTTAGGATCTCACACAAGATGAATTAACAAAATAAGAGAAAATTAAGGTTGTTAAATTATAGAATTACATAGAAAACAAGGGACACGTATCAATCTCATATTTTTTGACAACCATAGATATAGCAAAGAGATTTTCAAAAGAAATCCGAAGTTAAATGATATCTTATATTTGAAGTGTCTCTGAGTTAAAATTCTCACAAGATTTTTGATGGACGCCGATATATTTTGCGTATATCTCTGTGATATCAACTTTGATTGTCTGAAATTCTGTTTGTTTGTTTCAGAAGAAAATTCAGACAATTTGAATTCAGTTCTCAGTCACATTCATTATCCTCTGAACATTGTGGAGTAAAATTAATTTTCTTTCTCACTTCACATATTGGCAGGACTCAAGGTATACGAGACAAATGAGAGGGAGTTAGTGATGGAATCAGCAATTAAATGGGCAGGCAACCCAAACATCGTGGCGGTGGTAACTTCATCATCTTTACAGAATCTACAGATCAAATTGCAGGTCAGTAATATCGCAGAAAGAATCCTACCTAAAATAATGTAGTGGTAACATAGTTTCTGAGTGATGTGCTAATTTATATACTGGTGAATCTTCTTTACAGTTGGTGGACTTACAAATTTTCGTTGCACCACGTGTTACTTTGAAACCTCTTGTACCCAGTTTTCCATGTTTTGCTAATATAATGGTATCTTTAATGGACAAGGTAATCTGAATATTTTTCGGCTATTACGGCTATTACCATTTTGCCTTTTCATGCATGGATATTGCGGTCACTGAGCAATGTAAATTTTTGTTTTTGTTAAGCCACATGTTGATTTCGGACTGAAGGTTCTTGGTGGGGATGTTATGGCAATCCCTGGACTTTATCGATATGTTCAGGTACTAGATTACCGGATAATTTTCTCAGCATCTCTTTGTGTTTGTTCCACTCAATATTACAGCTATGTTTCATACATTTTGGCAGGAGATTATAAAGAAACAAGTGGCAGTCCTTTATCACTGGCCTCAAACTCTTGAAATCCCAGTTCTTGATGCTTCATTGTGAGAAACCATTCTCTTGTTTCTCTTACTTATCAAAGATCCCGTGCTTTTACCTTTTTACTTCATAAAGTTGCATGACTTTATCGTTGCTACTTATAGGGTGGGCATAAAGAAACCTGTTGGGATATTGCATGTTAAAGTGGTAAGAGCAATGAAACTCCTGAAGATGGATTTACTGGGATTATCTGATCCTTATGTTAAGCTAAGCTTGAGCGGAGACAGCCTGCCTTCTAGAAAAACCTCCATCAAGAAGAAAAACCTGAATCCTGAGTGGAATGAAAGCTTCAAGCTTACTGTGAAGGATCCACAGTCCCAAATTCTTCACTTAGACGTCATTGATTGGGACAAGGTTCGTCTTTTGCTCATTATTCTTAATTCCTCCATTTCTGATTTGAGTCTGATACCTGAAATTTGGAGAAGAAAATTTAATACTCCCTCCGTTTCAATTTATGTGGCGTAATTTGATTGCACACAAGGTTAACCATGCCATGAGACTTCTGTTGCTAAAAAGACATGCCATTAATGGTAAAATTGAAAGTACGAAATTAAATTATTTCAAAAAATGGAGAAGTGTCATTCTTTTTGAATAGGGCAATAAGGAAATAGTGCGACATAAAGTGAAATGGAGGGAGTAGTGTCTCCTAATCGGTAATGGTTCATCAAGAGAGAAGCTGTAGCCTGAAAACATAACTGCTAATGGCTGCAAAAGTATCATTAGCCACTAATTCTTGAAAGTAATGACTTCTAGTTATTATTTAAAGGTCTTAGAATGACATACATTTTACAAGGATTTTTTCCATAAGGTGAACTAAAGTGGCATTTTGCTGATGTGCTGCACTTCTACATATACAGGTGGGAGCACACGACCGCCTGGGATCACAGTTACTTCCTTTAAAGCTTCTACAACCAAATGAAACAAAGGAATTCACTCTAGACTTACTTAAGAACTCAAGTATAAGTGTCACACATGACAAGAAGCAGAGAGGGCAGATTGTCGTTGAGCTGACATATGCCCCTTTCAGAGAGGATACTGATGGTATGAGTGGGCCTTTAAATAGCTTCAGTTGGAAGGAGAATGGGGAAACGATATCCGGTAATGATAGTCCAAGGGGAGCAGGTTTGCTATTTGTTACTGTCCAAGGAGCCATAGATGTAGAGGGCTCACGTCACAATAATCCATATGTGGTCATATTTTTCAGAGGGGAAAAGAGAAAATCCAAGGTAACGTCTAATATCCAAACAATCTAACCCCTAATGACTTGATCAAAGGATAATGTAAGTTAAAGACATCAACTAGTTTAGTTAGTCGAGGAACTCCAGAACAATCTTCGGGTGCACTAGAGAATTCAGAATATATGAACACGATAATTTGAAATACTGAACAGATAACTACTAGAAAACTATCAGTCTAGGTTCCGTTTGTGTGTATTGTCAGCATCATTGACTCGCGTAATTCTTTTTCATTCAGATGGTTAAGAAAACACGTGATCCTCAATGGTGTGAAGAGTTCCATTTCATGCTCGAAGAGCCTCCTGTCCATGAGAAAATCCATTTAGAGGTTTTGAGTAAGCGAAATGGCATCAGCTTTGGTTCAAAGGTACTTTCGAATTACATGCATATGATTCTTCTCCTTTTCTTTCTCCCTACATTTAAAAGTTAATTGGCTGATTCTTCTCCTCAATTTATTCAGGAGTCGCTTGGACATGTCGACATTAACCTTGATGATGTAGTTCACAATGGACGTATAAATGAAAAATACCATTTAATAGATTCAAAGAATGGAGTCATACATGTTGAGTTGAGATGGAAGAGCATATGAGAAACAATATCAAGGTCCTGAGATTTACAGCATTTCTCGGAGATTTTAAAAAACAGAAAAAAAATTCAAAAGTGATTTATTGAAGAGAGAGCATTGAATCATGCATTATCTCATTTTTGTAAAATTTCCCCTCTTTTGAATCTTTAGATGATGCATGATTGTTGCTCCTAAACGCACACGCAAGTATACGTGGTCGACAAGTAATATAGGATTGTAAGTCCAGATATCATACCCACAACGACTTATGATTAACTATCAACTAAATTAAACCAAACAATTAATCTATTCAAGCAAATCCTAAAGTATGAATATTTAACCAAAATTAATCTAAAGTAACAAATTAATAGATTAAAAAAAATAACGACAAACTTAAAGCCGAATTCAATGTGAGTGAATATTCTAGAGCTATGGGTTAGCTAACAATCCCGTTGAGATTTCCACTTAAATCGTCTAATTAATTTATCTGGTTTATTGGTTGACATGGTTAATTCGTAGCCTTCTCCTGAAGTACTACTCGTTTATTCAAGCTAACCTAACGCCTATATTCCTATGGAATTAGCATTAACAAGAACACATTTATAATTCCCGTATAATAACCAAGCAAGGCGATTAGGTATATTCCTATCCTAACCGCAAATCCGCCTCCCCCCCTCCAGAGTTAAGAACTTGCTCTACTCAATCTTATATGCAATCTAGAATTCCTTCTACCGAGTTCAATCATAAATTCGTAGATAGTATTCAATTGGTGATCAAACAACCAAATAATTAAGCGCAAGATTGAATAAATAAACAAATATGATAAAATAATAAGAACAATTTAAGCTTCAAACTACAACGTTCATGTAGCACCCAACAACTCTAGAACAATTAAACTATAAGATTAAAGGAAGAGAAGAGAAGAAAAACTAGTTAGAAGCCTCATCCAAGTGTGGTGTGTGTTCCCCCACGTGAATTCTCCTTCAAAGTATGTTAGATATCAACAAAGTGGCGTCCTCTCCGCTAAAAATATGTTTAGTCTTGCTTTTATACGTGTTGGATAGGTCTAGGGCCGAATAAACCGTGTCCCAGGCAAAATAGGACAAAATTCGCATCATCGACACCCAGCTCGGCGCCAGGCGCCCTCCAGGGCGCTGCCAATTTAGAGTATACTGTTTTTGGCGCCACAGGTAGGGCTGATTTGCAAGTTTCCCGGTTTCGTCCGTTTTGGCTCAAATCTTGCGCGTTTTGCCCCCAGTTGCTCCCGAATCATTCCTATGTATAAAAACACATCAAATTAACATACACATTTAGCATCCCAAATTCACGAAACACATCAAATCATTCTTATTATTTTAATGTTCAAAAATTGCTCATGACCATTTCCAGTGTCCCGGAGGATTACTTGGTTAAGTCCCCAGAAAATAATAAATTTTTCTTTGTAGTTGTTAATTAGTGTACGTTTTCATGAATTTACAATATTAGCCTGTTTGGCGAAGCTTTAAAATCAGCTTTTTTTGGTAAAAATATCATGGTATAGCCAGTTTTCACACTGGTCAATCAAAAATAGCCAGCGTTTACCAAGTCAATGAAAAATAACCACTATTTTGCTGCAACAGGGACCGGTCCCGTATAATTTACGGGAGTTCTGGTGCATTTGTGTACGAACTCCAGCATATTATGCTGGACCGGTATACTTTGCTAACTCCTGTAAAATTTGCGGGAGACTGGAGCACCAGTGCTCCAAACTCCAGTATATTATACTGGATATTTATACTTGCTGGAACTCCCGTAAAATATGCGGGAGTTCCAGCATAATTATGCTTGAACTCCCGTAAAATTTGCGGGAGTTCCAGCATAGTTATCCTGGAACTCCTGTAAAATATGCGGGAGTTCAAGCATACTTATGCTGGAACTCCCATAAAATTTGCGGGCGTATTTTCCGAATTTTGAACAGTGTTTTCGCTCAGATTTCTCTTTACATAAAAAGTGGCTAAATTTCGATGACTTTTGAAACTTGGCTATTTTTCAACGACCAGTAGTAAATCTGGCTATTTTTAAATTTCTCACCTTTTTTTGAGAAGTGATTTTTCCAAAAGTGCTTTTCAAACAATTACTTTTGGTAAGAAGTAGTTTGTGTTTGACTAATTAATTTGTAAAGTAATTTTGAATAACAATTAATGTTTGACTAAACTTTTAAAAAGTATTTCTAATTATAATTTTCTCCGAAATCCTTTTCAAAAAGGGGAAAAACTAGTTCTACTAAAAAATACTTTTTCCATTTAAAAGTTTGACTATTAGCCTTTTTAGTTGTTGAAGGAACATCACGATTCAGGTGTTTAAAAGTTCACTACTAATGCAGAAGCCTAATCAACACTTTGATTGTGGAAGTTTAATAATTTTCATCTATAAATAGACACACCTCTCACACATATCAACATAGCACAATAATTAATTGTTTGAAAGCAGAGATTTTAATTTCGATGGCTCTCAAATCACCACATACACACCCTTGAGGGCACACTCTATGTTGGATTTGTCCTTTCAATGTAAGTTGCGGCTCACGTGGCCTTTATTTGGTTTAATAAATTTGACGATAATAATATATTAAATCCTATTAGAGATGGGAAGTTACCTAGTGGTTTTAAAACTACTCAACTCTTTCACGTTAATTTGCTTGAATCTACTCCCTATTTTGTGCTATTAGTTTTTTTTGGTAGCAGTAAGTTATTGCATTAACCTTTAGGCCATGATGATTCTTGTATGATTATTAGATTTATGTATCAGTTAATGGTTTAAAATTAACTGACTATTATTCTGAGTGGGATGTGGTTTAAAATTCTTGAATCATGATACATCACAAATTTAATATGTTCACTTTCAAGAATTATAATACCAATTTTTTTGACAATTTATCCAAGTAACGAATTTGGCAGTGATTGATTTTCACCCTCAATTCATAATGTTGTAACTAATAGGTTTGATTCGTTAATCACCAAAAATGGTCGAGTCTTTATGAATAATTAAGTCCAAAATAGTTGAACTCATATTCAATTATCCATAAAGTAAGATGCTTATAGATATAATATTTATGGGTAAATTGAAGTTCTTGATTATAAGACATTTATGGATTGCCCAAAGGTTATAGTTTGTTCTTATAATTATCGAACATTAAGTCTATAGTTTATATGTGCTATTAGTTCTATTTATGTATATCCAAAGATAGTAAGTATTAACTAATTGGTGCATTAAAAATTATCGAATGAAGTTAAAATATTTAAGCATCATAATGTCTTAAGTTGTATTTTGGATGTACATTTAATAATATATAAACCATTTGAATCTAACAGTATATTAATTTTTAACTCAAAGCATTAATGAATGAGCATATTTTATTTGCAGCACTTGCTCTTCATTCGTAATCTGCTTCTGTTATGACCTTTAACGGGCTCAACTTCTTAGATTCGTGCAAACAGATCAAATTCCATCTCGGAGTTTTAGATCTTGATGTTGCACTTTATACTAAGAAGCCAACTGCTATTACTGAAACTAGAAGTACTGAAGAAATGCCTTATTTTAAGCACTGGGACATATCTAATAGACTAAGCCTAAAGTTTACGCGAATGACTATTGTTGGCAACATTATGTAATGACTCGATCGATCGTTTTGAGAATTTGCACTTCGCTCGATAGTTTGGGGCGCAAGTAGCTCCGTATGATGTATTAGGACTTGTGTGCAAAATTTGAGTTCATTCCGAGTTGATTTAATATGTTTCGGTGCGAGTTTTTGAAAGTCGAAAGTTCATTAAGTTTGATTTGAGGTGCATTTAGTCGTTTCGATGTTGTTATGCGAGATTTAAGGCCTCGCGTAGGTCCATGTTTTGTTATGGGACTTGTTGGTATGTTCGTACGGGGTCCCGAGAGGCTCGGGTGAGTTTCAGATAGGTTTGGATTGTGTTGCGCTCGTTTTTCTTATGTTTCGACATTGTTTCTTCAACCATAAATGGTACCACATTAAACAAATGAGCTCCGATTTCTGTTTTGAATGAAACATTAGATCCGTATCGTAATTAAGGAGCTGTATAAAAAAGAATCAATAAATTTGGACATCGTATGCGAATTTTATGGTCATTTTACTAAGAATTGGGCTGCAGGATTTTTCACATTAATTACGAAATTGCCACTGATTCCGTATTTAAAAATTTGCACTATTTTCAAAAATTGAAACCAACATATCTCCTTCGTTATAAGGTCAAATGAAATGATTCAAAAGCCTAACTTGACTAAAATGTCACAAAAAATCCATTAGGGGCATCAAAAGCAAGTTTCGGGATCCTTTGGCATGCAAAACGAGGCAGAACAACTGGGTAAAAATACTTAATATCAAAAGTTTATTTATTTGGTCATATTTTGAGTTAGGGAGCTCGGATTTGGACAATTTTTAGAGGTGATTTTCACTATATGGATTGGGGTAAGTGTTCCATATTCGATTTTGGTTATATTTTATAAATCCATCCTCATTTTAGGCATTTGATTGATGATTTCAAAGTGAAATTTGAGGATTTTGTCTGAAATTTCATAAATTAAATTTTTGAGTTTTGAATATCGATTCGGAGTCGGATTTGAGTGAAAATAGTATGGTTGGACTCATAATTGAATGAGTGTTCGGGTTTTGTAAATATTTTTGGGTTCCGAGGTGCGGGCCCGGGGAGTTGAGTTTTTGCAAATTGTATAAGGATCATAATTTTGTTAATTGAAATTATTTTCTCTTTCATTGTTTGATGTATGTAAGTCTTCTTTAGCTAGATTTGGCCGAGCGATGGTGGATTGGTAAAGGAAAAGCTAAGTTGAGTATTGAGTTGGCCGAATTGAGGTAAGCGTCTTGTCTAACTTTGTGTGGGGGAATCCTTAGGAATTGAGTTAGTTGTGATATCTTGTTATGTGAAAGATGTGTACGCAAGGTGATGAGTGGGTATACAATCTATATATGGTATTGACCGATTTAGATTGTCTAGTCTCTTTACATGCTTTTGATTAAATTGTTATAACATGTGGTATCTCGTTGTTAGGCTACTCTTACATGCTCTATATGATGTTGTTAGCACTTATTTACCTCTTCCTCATTATTTGGCCCTTATATGCCTTGGTTGAAATCATTGCCTTCCTTATTGTCTTGTTACCTCTTAATTGTTGAGTTCTTCTATGACTATGTGCATATCTGCTACATGTCCAAATTGTTGTGATTGTTTGCTTAGTTATCACGTGCCTTACATGTCTTGTCATTTCGTAAGGGTTGTTGTGTTCTTTTGATTTCACATGGTTCCCTTGTTTCCGTGTACTCATACCCTTGATTGTAGAGATTCTGGTAAATTTAGTTATTGAATTGTTGTTGTTGATTTAAGTTATTGTACGGGGGATCAGGTTGCACGCCGCTACAGGTGAAATAAGGGAGGTGGTGGAATAAGGGAGGATATTCATGTTGTGATATTGTTATTGTACGGTGGAATCGGGTTGCACGCTGCAATAGGTGAAATAAGGGTGAATTATGATATTGATATTATATGGTGGGATCGGGTTGCGCGCCGCAACATATTATATTTATTGTTATGATATTGATGTTATACGGTGGGATCGGGTTGCATGCTGCAACAGGTGAAATAAGGTTGAATTGATATGGTGGAAAGGGTGACTTATTATATTGATATTATATGGTGGGATCGGGTTGCGCGCCGCAACATATCTTGTATTTTGGTATCCCCTGTTTTACTGTATTGGCTTTAGTTTCATCGTACGAGACTCTGATAATCTATATTTCTAGTTTTCACCGTGTTCTGAGGATCGAATTATTGTCATTGACTTATTGTCTTGCCGTCATTTCCGAGCTCTTTTCCTAATACTATTATTCTGATGAATTAATTTTCAAAGTGAATTTACCACGTTGAGTCATTACCTCCTGCCCTACTTAGCTGTTAGTAATATAGTGGTTTAAAATAAAAGAATTAATATCTTGTTACCTTGTGTGACTTCTAGGTTAAGACTCGTCGTATATTTTGGTATTTACTATTTCTAATAGTTGTTACATTTTACTTCAATTAATTTCTCAACTTAATATCCTTAACCTGTCTAAGGTTTTTATTTCACTTAAAAAGGAATCTTTATTATGTATTAATTTAATAAACCCTATTTTAAATTCAATAGCTTATTCGATGTTGTATTTTATTTGGAAATATTATTCTTCTTCACTCAAATAATTTCTAAAATAAACCTATCTTTCTTACTGATTCCTACTTGGTCTAGAAACTGTACTATTACTTTATGATATATAAGTAAAAATCTCTTCGACACCTTAATTAGCATGTGACACGGATATTATGTACTGAGTAGCACGTGGATTTTACCGTGCAAAGTGAGATGGAAATGTGTTGACACAAGGTGCCCTGTGTGTTAAAGGTTTGGAAGTTGTGATTGTGATATGAGATTACGAGGATTGGGATTATTGGAATTGTGTATTAGAAACGATTCAATTGGTTGAGTTAACATCATTTTCCCTACTTGAACTCATTTATGCTTCATTCGGACCCCAACTATGTTGTTGTTTACTTGGTTAATTCTCGTTGTCATTCGTGTTTTCCTCTTATCGTTACTACTGTTTTCAATTTGTTGTCCTTCTGTTATTAGTATTACTCTGATAGTCCTCTATTCTTAGATTTAAGTCATATCCTGCAGGCTATATATTCTATAGTGTCTTGTCCTGGCCTCGTCACTACTCTCCCGAGGTTTGACTTGATACTTACTGGGTACCACCATGGTGTACTCATACTACACTTTCTCATATCTTTTTGTGCAGAACCAGGTACTTCGGATCGGGTTGGTTTTGAGACTTATGCTTGGTATGGCTGAAGACTTCAAGGTACACCTGCTGGGCGTTCGTAGGCACCGAAGTCACCTTCTATTGTATTTATTTCCATTGTTTCCTTTTGTTCCAGAATAGTGATGTATTCATTATGTATAACTACTCCTAGAAATACTTATGACTTGTACTACCGGTTTTGGCATTGTAAATTGTACAGGGATTTCTATTCCAAAATTATTCGATGTTAGCAAATATTGTCGTTATTATTGTTAATGTTAGTCTTACCTAGTTTTAGAGACTAGGTGCCATCACGACTCCTTCGGAGAAGTTTTGGGTCGTGACAAGTTGGTATCAGAGCCCTAGGTTCAAGGTGCTACGAGTCAAAAACATGTTTAGTAGAGTCTTGCAGATCGGTACGGAGAAGTCTGTACTTATCTTCGAGAGGCTACATAAACTATTAGGAAATTCCACTTCTTTCATTCCTTTTCGTGCGACATCGATTCAGCTTGAAGAATATATCTTATGTTCCTTTGCATCCACTCATGTATGATATTGCGCTCTCAGTGTCCGTTATGCGCCAGTGATTCGTGATGCTACAGATAGGCTACGAGGGATCCAGGGATGCTCAAACATTGTCTCAACATGTCGCCAGACTGAAGATGTGGAGGTATTGAAGTATTATTTAGTTGTTCACATGGGGTGCAGCAGGTCCCTATATTTGGTTGACAAGTACGAGCTTGGGAAGGTTTAATTGGTTGACTAGTTATCGCGATCATGGTAGGGTCACGAGGTGGATGTTGACTGATGATAGTTGGTGGTACTGGATACTATGTGGTTCATATGAGATTTCTACTCAGTGGAAGGTACATATTGTCATTCAAGGCACTGAAGGAAACGAGTTTGACAGTCATGAGAATGGACATGTGCTTAGTGGACGAACTGGAGTGCCTTGTGATTGGTGTTGTACGAGCTATGAAGGTTAGTTTTGTGGATAATCAAATGTTGTTTTCTATGGCTTCATGCCAAGTGGTGGAGTCCACTAGCAGCATTCAGATTGCAGAGTCAGGTGTTACCTCAGTTTTAGCCTAAGAAGTGTATATAGATGGTATTGGAAGGTTCCCAAAACTTCTATATGACTAAGATCTGAGATCTTGCATGGGATGATGTTGGGGATTACGGTGTTTCTACGTCATTAATGTATTTTCATTTCAGTATCAAAAGGGGGTCAGAAAAATAGCTTCAGATTCATATAAGGTCTATTCGGCGTGGGAATCCCGGTTGGGGAATCACGGGGCACTTTAGGGGAAATACGGTGGTTTATGGGTTGTTGGGCTATGTGGCTGTACTAGGATTTTCTACAATGAGTTTTGTTTGGGGTAGTTGTGTATCGACAGGTAGAAGTGTTACCTCAGAGGAAAGACAAGTAGTAACAGAAGAAATGGGTCAACTCTATGGTGTTGGGTCAGCATAGCAATTGAAGTAATTGGTCCTTTTTGAATGAGAACTGCCTACTGGCATTTATGGCAGTATTCTTGGGTTGGACAGTTTGTGTGGCTCGGTTGAGTTGGGAAGATGCTGTCCTAATGGTTTAGTTGCGTACAGACGGATCTCAGAGAGTTCTCGATGGTTTCGGCAATGGCTTGAGTCGGCTGGCTACTATGGGCATAAGGAATATGTTGTACATTATGGTTTTCTCTTGGATGGATATCAGAAATTAATAGAAGGTTGGTATTATTGGATATCATGTGTAAAAACATGCATTTTAGGAAAGACCCTTGAGTAATGGTTTGCGGGTGCATGGCTAGTGGCATAATGATTACTGGGTTTTGAGGCTTTTGAGGTTCAGGTTTTGTTCGCGTCCAGAAAATCTATATGGGTGCTTCAGTAAGATGATGGGGTGTGAGTGATGTATCAGCCATTCGATTAGCATAGTTGAGTTCGGGAATGGAAATTTCGATATTCTTGAGGTTTTGGGGCTAGATGTCCCCATATGCGGGCTATTTCTTGTTTGCGAATTATGAAGGCATGTTGAGAATGGGATAACGAATATCATACATTATTGATAGGTTGCTATGGACTTTTGGGAGGATATTTACCTATTTTGGAATGATCAAGATTTGGGTTGGGGCTATTTGAAAGCTCAACGAGAATATGTATTTTATATCAGGTCAAGTCTAGGTGCTCTTTTGAGATTGTTATCATGGTTATGTTACCAGGCAGAGTGGATATTATTTTTTCCCCTGGCCTATGTTATGGGCTACTTTCTTATTCTCCACGTATGTTGTAATTCCATTCAGGACTTATGGCGATGTGGGCGAAATGGCCCCCGTGATGTTAATTGGTTCGTTGCACCTTAGTTGTGCTTGCTTTCTTCCATGTTTTGTTAATTCTATTCATTTTTCCCATAGTTATACTTGTGCACTCTACTGCATTTGATATCAATAATCATGTGGTTAGTGAACCCAAGCACTTTGGCTTGATGAGTATCTGGGAGCGGGCTGCACGCTGCAACGAATGTTATGTGGGATACCGTTTCCTCGTGTTTATTTGGCGTTTTATTTTCCTTATGTGGGATGATTTAGTGAAACTGTACTTTTGTTGTCACACATGTTGTACTTGTTAGATAATCCTTATACCTTGCTTTCTTTCTATTTGTACTGCATAACAGAGTTATTGCTGAGTTGGTGTACGAGCTGTATGGCATGAGAATTTGTGTGGTTTCGTGATGAGTTGTTAGTTGGGCTGCTTGTATTGGCTGAGATGAGGTTCTTAGACCTGAGATTCACACTATTGTATTATGTGTGAGGAGTGTTTGGAAGTATGAGGTTGTTTCTGCTAAGATTCGGGCAATGGCCCTTGACGGATGAGAGAGCTTCTTGACTTGTTGACTTCATGGGTGGTTATGAGTCCTTGTATGTTTCTTTATCATGGGCAGCGTTGTGGAGGTCCAGAACAAGGTTCTATTCAATGTGAAGTGTATTGCCGACATCCAGAATGTTATTTGGGCAGCTATGGTGGTCAGAAGTTATTGCTACGGTCATTTGAGTTATGTGGAACATCGTGTGATTTTACCCTGGGTTGGAATTATGGCTCGATTCAGCTTGTTCAGGTTTATACAGTGAGATGATGCGAGATTCGGGTCCTATGATGAATTTCAAATGTTGAGATTTGGGTTCTGTCTTAAGGTTATGCACTAAGGATGAAGTGAGATCTTCAATTAAATTGCGTTGTCAGTCCTACATAGGTTTGGGTGATGGGGAATCACACCCGGGTGTATGTATGGTGAGCTCATGCAATGGTTTGATGGCTTTGGAACAATTCCTGGCACGTTCGAGGACGAACGTATGTTTAAGTGGGGGAGAATGTAACGACTCAACCGGTCGTTTTGAGAATTTGCACTTCGCTCGATATTTTGGGGGCACAAGTAGCTCCGTATGATGTAATAGGACTTGTGTGAAAAATTTGAGTTCATTTAAGGTTGTTTCGGCACGAGTTTTTGGAAGTCGAAAGTTTGAAAGTTCATTAAGTTTGATTTGAGGTGCATTTTATCGTTTCGATGTTATTATGTGTGATTCAAGGCCTCGAGTAGGTTCATGTTTGGTTATGGAACTTATTGGTATGTTTGTACGGGGTCCCGAGGGGCTTGGGTGAGTTTCAGATAGGTTTGGGCTGTGTTGCGCTTGTTTTTCTTATATTTCAACGTCGTTTCTTCAAGCATAAATGGTACCACATTAAATAAATGAGCTTCGATTTCTGTTTTAATTGAAGCATTAAATCCGTATTATAATTAAGGAGCCATAGCAAAAAGAAACGTCAAATTTAGACATCGTATGAGAATTTTAGGGTCATTTTACTAAGAATTAGGCTGCCAGATTTTTTCAGATTAATTACGAAATTGCCATTGACTTCGTATTTAAAAATCTGCACTATTTCCAAATATTGAAACCAACATATCTCCTTCATTATAAGGTCGAATGGAGTGATTCAAGAGCCTAACTTGACTCAAATTTCACAAGGAATCTATTGAAGGAATCAAAAACGAGTTTCGGGATTGTTTGGCATGCAGAACAAGGCAGAACATCTGGATAAAAATACTTAATATCGAAAGTTTGTTCATTTGATCATATTTTGAGTTGGGGAGCTCAGATTTGGATAATTTTTGGAGGTGATTTTCACTATATCGATTGGGTAAGTGTTCTATTTAATTTTGGTTATATTTTATAAATCCATCTTCGTTTTAGGCATTTGATTAATGATTTTAAAGTGAAATTTGGGAGTTTTGTCTAAAATTTCATTAAGTGAATTTATGAGTTTTGAATATTGATTCGGAGTCGGATTTGAGTGAAACTAGTATGGTTATACTCGTAATTGAATGGGTGTTGGGGATTTATAAATTTTGTCAACTTCCAAGGTGCGGGACTGGGGAGTTGACATTTGTTGACTTTTTGCAAATTGTATAAGAATCATAGCTTTGTTAATTGAAATTATTTTTTTCTTGCACTGTTTTATGTATTTAAGTATTCGGTGGCTAGATTGGGCAGAGCGATGGTGAATTGGTAAAGGAAAAACTAAATTGAGTATTGAGTTGGCCGAATTGAGGTAAGTGTCTTGTATAACTTTGTGTGGGGGAAACCACCCCTTAGGAATTGAGTTTATTGTGTTATCTTGTTATGTATAAGCCGTGTACACAAGGTGACAAGTGGGTACACAACATATATGTGGTATTGACTAGTTTAGATTGTCTAGTCTCTTTCCATGCTTTTGATTAAATTGTTATAACATGTGGTATCTCGTTGTTAGACTACTCTTACATGCTCTATATGATGTTTTTAGCACTTATTTACCTCTTACTCGTTATTTGGCCCTTATATGCCTTGGTTGAGGTCATTACCTTCCGTATTGTCTTGTTACCTCTTAATTTTTCAGTGCTTCTATGACTATGTGCATATTTGGTACATATCTGAATTGTTGTGATTGTTCGAGTGATCACGTGCCTTACATGTCTTGTCATTTTATAAAGGTTGTTGTATTCCTTTAATTTTACATTGTTGCCTTGTTGCCGTGTAGTCAGACCCTTGATTGTCGAGATTCTGGTAAATTTAGTTATTGAATTGTTGTTGTTGATTTAAGTTATTTTACGGGGATCGGGTTGCACGCCGCAACAGGTGAAATAAGGGAGGTGGTGGAATAAGGGAGGATATTCATGTTGTGATATTGTTATTGTACGGTGGGATAGGGTTGCACGCCGTAACAGGTAAAAGACGGGTGGATTGTTATGATGAAGTAAGGGTGAACTATGATATTGATATTATATGGTGGGACCGGGTTGCGCACCGCGACATATTATGTTTATTATTTATGATATTGATATTGCACTGTGGGATCGGGTCGCACACCATGACAGGTGAAATAAAGGTGAATGGATATGGTGGAATAAGGGTGACTTATGATATTGATATTATATGGTGGGATCGGGTTGCGTGTCACAACATATCTTTTATTTTGTTATCTCCTGTTTTACTGTATTGGCTTTAGTTCTTTGGCACGAGACTCTAATAATCTGTATTTCTGGTTTTCACTATGTTCTGAGAATCGAGTTGTTGCCATTGACTTATTGCCTTGTCGTCATTTCCTGAGCTCTTTTCCTAATAATATTATTCTGGTGAATTGATTTTCAAAGTGAATTTATGACGTTGAGTCATTACCTCCTGCCCTGCTTAGCTGTTAGTAATATAGTGATTTAAAATAAAAGAAGTAATATCATGCCACCTTGTTTGTCTTCTAAGTTATGACTCGTCGTATATTTTGGTATTTACTATTTCTAATAGTTGTTACATTTTACTTCAATTAATTTCTCAACTTAATATCCTTAACATCTCTGAGGTTTTTATTTCACTTAAAAAAGAATCCTTATTATGTATTAATTTAATACACCCTATGTTAAATTCAATAGCTTATTCGATGTTCTATTTTATTTGGAAATGTTATTCTTCTTCATTCAAATGATTTCTAAAATATATCCATCTTTCTCACTAATTTCCTACTTGGTCTAGAAACTATACTATTACTTTATGATATATAAGTAAAAATCTCTTGGACACCTTAATTAGCATGTGACACGGATATTATATACTGAGTAGTATGTGGATTTTGCCGAGCAAAGTGAGATGGAAATATGTGGGCACAAGGTATCACGTGTGTTAAAGGTTTGGAAGTTGTGATTATGAAATGAGATTACGAGGTATGGGATTGTTGGAATTGTGTATTAGAAACGATTCAATTGGTTGAGTTAACATCGTTTTCCCTACTTGAACTCATTTATGCTTCATCCGGACCCCAACTATGTTGTTGTTTAGTTACTTGGTTAATTCTCATTGTCATTCGTGTTTTCCTTTTATTGTTACTACTATTTTCAATTTGATATCCTTATGCTATTGGTATTACTCTGATAGTCCTCTCTTGTTATATTTAAGTCATATCCTGCAGGCTATATATTTGGTGGTGTCTTAACCTGGCCTCGTCACTACTCTATCGAGGTTAGGCTTGATACTTACTTGGTACCACAGTGATGTACTCATACTACACTTCTGCACATCTTTTTATGCAGAACCAGGTACTTCGGATAGGGTTGGTTTTAAGACTTATGCTTGGTGTGGCTGGAGACTTCAAGGTACACATGCTGGGTGCTCGCGGGCATCGAAGCACCTTCTATTGTATTTATTTCCATTGTTTCCTTTTGTTCTGGAACAGTGATGTATTCATTATGTATAAATACTCCTAGAAAGGCTTATGACTTGTACTACCAGTTTTGGGATTGTAAATTGTACAGAGATTTCTATTTCGAAATTGTTCGACGTCAGCAAATATTGTCGTTATTCATATTAATGTTAGTCTTACCCAGTTTTAGAGACTAGGTGTCATCATGACTCATTCGGAGGGATTTGGGTCATCACACATTAAGATTACTCTTCCTAAAACTGAAAGTGCTAAAGAACTTCTGAAACTTTTGGAGCATGCTCCCAAACCGTTGATAAGTCTCTTGTTGGGACACTAATATGTCACGCCCTAAAAACTGAGGAGCGTGACTAGCGCTTAACCGAGTAAACCCGACTGAGCAAGCCTGATAGGTTTCATTCTACCCAAACTAATTCATGGACAAAGAGGAGATGGACTCCATTAATCATACTTTGTACATATATCATTAACGACTTCCATTTCATTTCCATTAGCAACTTCATTCATAATTTTCAAAAATATTACAAGTTTTATACATCTTTATCAAATAGCAATATTTCTAATTCAATTTCCCATTATCAAACTCCACCCACAACCAGTCTACGGAGCCTCTAGATACAACTGAAGAATAATATGGAAATGCCGACAACGAGGCTTCGGCTATACCTCAAAATACCAAGTATATGATAAACAATGAAACATGACCCCGAAATAAAGTGGGCTTACCAAGTCAGCTGAAAGGAAGATTCGGCACTAGCTGCGACCAACACTGCCTGCTATAGAAACACCAACATCCATTTAAAGACGTAGCGCCCCCGGCAAAAGGGACGTTAGTGCCATCGAATAGCACTAGTATGTATAACTAAACACCATCTCATTAGAAAGAACAACCATACAAGGACAAAGAAATATAAGGATTCAACAAAATCCTTAAACAATCACTACATCATCAAATAAAATGAATCACATAGCTTTCACATAATTTCCATAGCTTTAGTTTGGGGCTTTTAATACTGTTCATCATCATTCACAATACCACCGCTTTCTTGAGCGGAGTCTAATCATGGCTAGATCGGCTAAGCCGTCTTACCAAGACGTTACCCTTATTTCATTCTCACTTTCCAGTTTCAATTATCATTATATTACCACCACGTGTGTATAACATGGTGTCCGATCACGGCCCGATCGGCTAAGCCGTCTCATTTGAGACGTATACCTCAATCACCATTTCATTCTTACTTTACGGTTTCAATATCAACATATTACCACCGTGTGTGTAGCATGGCGTCCGATCACGGCCCGATCGGCTAAGCCGTCTTACCAAGACGTTACCTCAATCACAATTTCATTTCAATCCTTACTTTGCATGTATCAATTTATAGGCACTTAGGGCCACAATTATCACATCATACTTGGCACTAGGTCACATTTCATAACTCACATTCCACATCACTTTCACTTTTAACATCAAACTTGCAATTTAAGATGATGGACACACACAAGAGCAATTCAGGTTATAAGCATAGAGAGGAATTCTCATGATTCAAAATAATTATAACAATTTAAACTTGACTTGAAATTTAAGTCATTTAGCATGTAGTTCACATTCTTCACATGTCCCCAATTTACCAAGAATAACACATTGAACACATTGAGACACACCTTTCATATATATTCTTGCAACACCAAATCCTTTGAAATAACAAATACTACATAAATCAAATTTTGGACTTACAACACATGCAGGGACACCATGGAAACTCAATTTCTAAGAAGAAGGGTTTTAGCCATACATACCTTGTTTAACCTTTCCTTAAGTTACTATAACATTCTGAAAATTCTAGCAATCCCAATCTCTTAGATGACGAATTTGTGATTGGGTTCTTTGATTCTTGAAAATTGATGCAAGATTGGATAATTGAATGTTGGGTTCCTCCTTCTCTCTCTAAAATACTCTTACTTCTCTCTAGAATGCTCATGAAATCACCCTAAAATGAACCCCAAAGCCTATATATTAAAATGGGGTCGGGTCATAAAAATAGGAAGATTAGCCCTCCGAATTCGGGTCTGCGGTTGCATAATGGACCGCAGAATGGGTATGCTGGCTGCAGTCGCGTCGCAAAACCAGGTGCCCAAAACTAGGCTACATTGGTCCGATTTGCGTCCAGATTTTCGATCGCAAATAAAAAATGCAACAGATTTGCAATCGCGGATTCGACACATGATCGCATTTTTTCAGCCTCTGGTAATTCGATCATAACTTTGTGTAGGAATGTCCAAATGACGAACGGTTTAAAGCGTTGGAAACTAGACTTGAAGACCTTTCATATGATAGGTTGTTCATCACATAAAACCTTTATATATATATATATACATATATATACATATATATATGTATATATATATATATATATATATATAT
>MU719487.1:40026-57170 GCA_026770625.1 Nicotiana glauca
AGATATATATATATATATATATGCTCGTTCAAAGCGGGGACTTGTGCGAACTCATTTGGAATTTTAGCCTATTTTGAATTCTTTCAATTTGACTTAGACTTAGGCCTTCCCTTGGACCCCAAATTTCTTACCATAAGACTTATACACTTATTTACCAGCTCAAATTGATTCCTATTATGTTAATAGAACATAAAATATTATAATTAACCTTCATGACACCACGAAATTCTAATTTACTTAGCGAAATTTTTCGGGGCCTTACATTCTTCCCCGATTAGGATCATTCGTCCTCAAATGAGAGGTAGAGCCCGCCCCAAATACCTATCGCAACATATCTCTTTTCTAACCTACCTCATGTACCTAAATTTTGACTAACTCCCAAAATTTTCTGAAATTTCGGCAGAGTCTCCTATGTAACTAGGCCTATCTACCGCAAGAAAATCACCAAAACCATCCTAACAACACATCCACAATGAGACAAAGCACCATAATGTTTATATCAACAATACTAATTTCACCATTACAAGCACTACATTATCATAAGGATACCTGGACAAGAACTGCACATTTCTAAATCATAATACCTAGAAGGTATCTTTCAAATCATAACCAATTGCTATACAATCAAGAGAAAATACCTTATTTCCACAATACTCTCGGCCTTCAATGTGGCCTCCTATACTTACAAATTGTGCCATAACACATTCACGGATACAATCTCCACCCCCAAACTTACCTAACAAGGATGACAAATAGATACCCTTCTTAGGCCAACTATCCATTACCTCCACCTTTAGCAATTTCCAATGAAATGATACACAAAGGATCTTCAACTACCTTCTTAGACATATACATGTGAAAACACAAAATATATGGGGAACAACTATGGGGAAACTTCATACTTCTAGTGTGGCCTAATATGACATAACACCCACACTAAATCCTTGATGACCTTCAACGATTACACCAAAATGTGCTACCCTAAACTGACCATAAAAATTACCTATCGAATATATGTGATCACATGGGGATGCTCCCTCTTTGACATGTTTGAACCTTCAATACCCAATAGATTTAATTCAATGAGGGGCAACAGAGTTCAAGATCTGGCTGAAATTATTCAGGAACCCATTAATGTTCTGAGTAGAGTATTTCATGAGGTTATGCTAAGAGACACAAAGATTACTACTAACAACACTAATCATGGTTAACCATGGTGACGACATCAATTATTAGACAAATGAGGCACATGGGTAACTAGTACATTGGAAATAGGAATCATTAAGGAGGAATATTCAAGTATGTGATCCAGTCGTCTCCTGGAGTGTAGGAAAAATCCGTTTATCAAGAATGAGAATACTCTGGCACCTTGAATGCTATATGGATTTCAAAATACATGAAGTTGAATTACACTCTTAATATTAACTGACACACGGAATCTATGCCATAAGCCCATGAGGATGAAAAGAAGTTGAACACTTATGAAATTATCATATTTCAAACAACTTAACCCTTCCTGATAATTGATCCTATATGAGAGAACTAAAGATACAACAACTTGTCTTCCAAATCAATATGCTCATGATATGTGCAAAAATCTGAAGGCATATAATCTCAACCTTTCACGAGTGAAACCACATATCTAGGAAATCATACCATATGGGGTGAAATCATGTATTGGTTAGAGGAGTTCCAATGGTTGACATAATGATCTGGGAAGAAAGACAATAACACTCCTATCCACCCAGAAAGGTGGAATACCAAGGGTAGCAAAACTTTCTGCACATGACAATGACATTGTTAATAATCCTAGAAGCCGAGTGAGCAGAAAGCCACGTAACCCATCCAATTCAACCCATTTAAGACTTTTGAAAAGGGGACGCACTTTGGTTTGAAGTCATGGAAATATAAGCTTGAACTTAGGGGAAATAATTACTTTTGGAACCCATGAGACAAGACCACGTAGCCCTAGAAAATCGTTAACAGTGGCGAGAAAGTACTTAAAACCATTATAAGTTGGTATAGAACAAGGCCTCAAAGTGCCCACATGGATAAGTTTGAAAGAATGAGATGTCTTAATGGATTTATCGGAGAAAATTAACCTAGGTTACCTAGTCATAGGGACAAGCAGAGAAAATAAACGAAAAGAAAGTGAGAGAGCCTATGGAAGTTACCTTTACATTGTAACCACTAGGAAGGGTGGTAATATAAAGGGATTACGAGAAGCTAAATTTCTGAAAGAAGATCTCTGTATGTAGCCACGTGATGTATAGCTCCAGAATTCAAAAATCCAATTATGTTTAGCAACTCTACTTCATAATGAAGCACTACAACACACTTCTAAGCAACCAGCTATTACAAGCCACATTAGAAGATGCTATAAGACTTGACTAAGAGAAAGGCTTTAACATATGAATGTGTTACTAGGTGTATTTCTCCTTGGTCAACCCAAAACCAAAAGGTGAGAGTTAGATTGATAAGTAGTTCGTTGGACTAGCACATGTGTAGATAATCCATTATCGAAAGGAGATCATTCAATCTCAGTAATTGCGGCAAGCTATCAATCCTTGATGAACTTGAAGTGAGGTGGGAACCCAATGAGATAGTATAAAATAATCATGGAAGGTTTGTAGATGTTCATAATGAGTTCTCCATGGATTTTGACTTGAGAAATACCCAGATGCTAATGAAAGACAGAAAATAGGAGAAACAGGCGTTGTGCTACGATAACTCCCAAATGTGCGCTTGGTCTTGACGGAGAGCCTAGTAAGGGTCCTTACGATAAAGAAGGTGGTACAATGACACATAGAAGGATATGTTCTCTCATGGTTATTGAACAAGTGTGAGGAAACTAGCACAATGAATTCACTAACTAAGGAACACAATTATCACATGTTGTGGAGGTGTAAAGAGAATAAACATTTGACATGAGCTGAACATGCTTCTGCTTTATCAACTACTAGACTGCATACATAACCATTTCACGGGAAACCACAATACTAGGATAAAGTGAGCTTCTTACTAAGGAATGATCTTAGTGGACATGAAAGTCATACTGAGATGGCAAACAAAAGATCTTCCTGTGACAGATTCGTAAAAATCTCAAATTTCTCAGAAATTATATACAGACAAGCGACCCCGTCATTTGACATGTACACATATGATAAGAGGTAGGATATGCTCTCATGTTACTAGACAGTGAAAAGCTTTCATGATGATACTCGCAAGAGGGTAGGGTAACTATTTAAATCATAGAAGCCATATACACCAGTGAGAAAAAGAGTGACTCGAGAAGGATTGCAACACTGGGATGATTTACATGGAACTTGACACCACATAGGTAAACTTTACGATGGTGCATATATAGGCACAAGCGAGTAGATTTTGTCCATTTAAATAAAAAGTTTATGTAAGGAATTCATCGGGAATAGTCCCTTGTTGAGAATTTAGGAAAAGCAAGAGGGAAGTATCAATCCTAGAGTTATAACTCAATTCAAGTACATAATTATATAACTTAATTCCACAAAAAGGGTGTCAATAAGAGAATTTGTGATAGAGAGGATTTACGAATAATACGTCTCGTTCAAAGAGTATGTGCATGCAATGTTTTGTGATTTAGATTCTTGTTAAGACCATATCTATACAGGCTCCCAAGAAAAGTGTACGTATATAATAAGGAAAACTATGTGACGTTCAGAATGACGTACTAATGGGTCACTTACTTGGTGACTCTAGATTGATAAGGCAATAACTTAATCGATGCCCCTCGACTCCACATCCCTAGCACACGTTGGTAACATACTAATATACTACATTATCTGGTGGTGTAGTGACATTAATAGTAATAGGAACAAGGGCACTCCCAGCAAGTTCTACCAATTCCTCAATGGCTCGATACATTCTCCTAACAAACGCTTGGGCAATATCCCTCATATTCAATGGTGTGGTCATTTCCTCCTTAATGCTAATGCTTCAAACTCGTGGATTATGTTTTCGTGACTACTCGTCTGGTGAATAAGACATAGCTAGGAAATTAGCTCCCTATTTTGAGTTCTACAGCACGATCTGGAGTATTAAAGAAGAGTGAAATCCCTAAATATCCGAATATCTTCCAACTTATAGATGTGGTCGACAACATACCGATAAGAAGGACTTTACTAGACATGGCTCCGAGACATCCTAGGGCACTTTAAAACCTTAGGCTCTGATACCAAGCTTGTCACACCCCAACAACCGAGGAGCGCGACCAACGCTCAACTGGGTAAACCCGACAGAGCAAGCCTGATAGGTTTTGTTCTACCCAAACTAATTCATGGACAAGTAGGAGATAGACTCCATTAATCATACTTTGTACATATATCATTAACAACTTTCATTTCATTTCCATTAGCAACTTCATTCATATTTTTCAAAAATATTACAAGTTTTATACATCTTTGTCAAATAGCAATATTTCTAATTCAGTTCCACATTATCAAACTCCACCCACAATCAGTCTACGGAGCCTCTAAATACAACTGAAGAATAATATGGAAATACCGGCAACAAGGCTCTGGCTATACCTCAAAATACCAAGTACATGATAAACAATGAAACAGGACCTCAAAATGAAGTGGGGCTCACCAAGTCAGCTGAAAGGAAGATGCGGCACTAGCTGCGACCAACACCGCCTGCTATAGAAATACCTACATCCATTTAAAGACATTGTGCCCCCGGTAAAAGGGATGTTAGTGCCATCAAATAGCACTAGTATGTATAACTAAACACCATCTCATTAGAAAGAACAACCATACAAGGACAAAGAAATCATAAGGATTCAACAAAAGCTTTAAACAATCACTACATCATCAAATAAAAGGAATCACATAGCTTTCACATAATTTTCATAACTTTAGTTTGGGGCTTTTAATACTGTTCATTATCATTCACAATACCACCGCTTTCTTGAGCAGAGTCCGATCACGGCCCGATGGCTAAGCCATCTTACCAAGACGTTACCCTTATTTTATTCTCACTTTCTAGTTTAAATTATCATTACATTACCACCATGTGTGTATAGCACGACGTTCGATCGCAACCCGATCGCCTAAGCCGTCACATTTGAGACGTATACCTCAATTACCATTTCATTCTTACTTTATGGTTTCAATATCAACATATTACCACCATGTGTGTAGCATGGCGTCCGATCATGACTCGATTGGCTAAGTCGTCTTTCCAAGACGTTACCTCAATCATAATTTCATTTCAATCCTTACTTTACATATATCAATTCATAGGCACTTAGGGCCACAATTATCACATCATACATGGTACTAGGCCACATTTCATAACTCACATTCCATATCACTTTCACTTTCAACATCAAACTTGCAATTTAAGATGATGGACACACACAGGAGCAATTCAAATTATAAGCATAGAGAGGAAATCTCATGATTCGGCATAATAATCACAATTTGAACTTGACTTGAAATCTAGGCCATTTAGCATATAGTTCACATTCTTCACATATCCCCAATTTACCAAGAATAGCACATTGAACACATTGAGACACACCTTTCACATATATTCTTGCAACATCAATTCCTTTGAAATAACAAATACTACATAAATCAAATTTTGGACTTACAACATATGCAGGGACACCATGGAAGCTCAATTTCTAAGAAGAAGGGGTTTTAGCCATACATACCTTGTTTAAGCTTTCCTTAAGTTACTACATTCCTGAAATTCTAGCAATCCTAATCTCTTAGATAAAGAACTTGTGATTGGGTTCTTTGATTCTTGAAGATTGATGCAAGATTGGATGATTGAATGTTGGGTTCCTCCTTCTCTCTCTAAAATGCTCTCACCTCTCTCTAGAATGCTCATGACATCACCCCAAAATGAGCCCAAAATCCTATATATTAAAATGTGGTCAGATCATGAAAATAGGAAGATTAACCCTCTGAATTCGGGTCTGCCATAATGGACCGCAGAATGGGTATGCTGGCCATACGTGTGTCGCAAAACCAGGTGCCCAAAACTGAGCTACACCGGTCCAATTTGCGACCAGATTTACGATCGCAGATAAAAAATACGATAGATTTGCGATCACAGATTCGACACAGGATCGCATTTTTCTAGCCTCTGGTAATTTGATCATAACTTTGTTTAGGAATGTCCAAATGAAAAACGGTTTGAAGCGTTGGAAACTAGACTCGAAGACCTTTTATATGATAGGTTGTTCATCATATATATATATATTTATATATATATATATGCTCATTCAAAGTGGGGACTTGTGCGAACTCATTTGGAATTTTAGCCTATTATGAAATTTTTTAATTTGACTTAGACTTAGGCCTTCTCTTGGACCTCAAATTTCTTATCATAAGACTTATACACTCATTTACCAACTCAAATTGATTCCCATCATGTTAATAGAATATAAATATTATAATTAGCCTACATGGCACAATGAAATCCTAATTTACTTAGCGAAATTTTTCGGGGCCTTACATAATGTGTACTTCAACCACATGAAATTTGATGGTTCGCGTACCATGCATGAGCATGTCATTGAAATTAAAAATATAGCAGCAAGACTTAAGTCTTTCTCTTAGCAAAAAAAAAAAAGGCTTAAGTCTTTGGGAATGGAAGTGGATTAGAATTTCCATGTTCAATTCATCATTAACTCATTACCATCTGAGTTTGGTCCTTTCAGATTAAACTACAATACCATGAAAGACAAATAGAACGTGCATAACTACTTAGAATGCTGGTTCAACAGGAAACAAGGCTGAAGAATAAAGGAACCCACTCTATGAATCTTGTAGTCCATCAAAAAGTTAGAAAGATAGGAAAGAAACATGGAAAAGTTAAACAGAGGAAACATAATGTCAATGAGTCCTCTTCTCAAGTACGTAAGAAGGAACACACGAGTGATAAGTGTCATTTATGTGGAAAGCTGGACACTTTCAGAAAGATTGCCTGAAATACTTGGTGGATTTCACTGAAGTTCCTTATAATAATTGGTGGATTGACTCTGGTTCTACTGATCATGTTTCTATTACGATGCAGGGATTCCTTACAACCCAGATCATAAATCGAAATGAAAGATTTGTGTACATGAGGAATAGAGTGAAGGCTCATGTTGAAGATATCGAGACTTATCTCTTAATCATAGATACTGGGCGCCACTTAGACTTATTTGAAACTTTTTATGTACCTTCTCTTTCAAGAAATTAAATTTCCTTGTCTAAATTGAATAAAGCTAGATATTATTTAAAATGTCATGCATACAGATTTTAAAATGAATCAATATATTGTACAAATATGTTTATCCTCATGAATTCAACTATCTTCCCTTGAAAATAAAGGATATCTTTTCAGATTTGTCCAAAAAATATTTCTCAATGGCGATAAATGAAGCATATGACCAAACAATCTACAATGTTGGACTTTACAACCACAATATTTTTTCTCCCAAGGCCTCAAGAAATAAGTTACCATACACCTATATTGCCAGATTTATCATTCACAAAAATTAGTATATATTTTTTAATGTATAGTTATTTATTGATTTGTTTTAATAAAATTAATATTATTTCATGAATGGTGTGCTACATGACTCGGCATACATGTGCAACACACATGTCTAGAAACTAGTATATAGGAAATAAAGGAAAAGTAAAAGAAAATAATAGAATTTTAAAAAAAATTGTGAGCTTGTTTAGCTGTTAGAAACAACTAGCTAGGTGGCGTTATTTTATGACTTTTTCATCTCACGCTCCTCTCAGCTAGTTATCTCAAACATTTTATCACATGTTGAATTGTCATGGTTTGAATCCGTAATTTCCTGATCAAACACCAATAATTTTTACCGTTATATCAAGGTTTCCTTGGTGAATGAAACAATAATACATCAAATTCGAAGACATCAATATTTACTAAATTTTATGTATATGTATACATGTGAAATGAATTGGCAAATGGAAGCCAACATTACTGGATAAGGTTTGACTTGTTTGCTACTGCTGTTACTGATTATGATCAATCCACATGTGACCATTAAAAAAAAGCTTCTATTACTACTATCTAGATTTACAACACTACTAATTTTTGTAATGACCCCGACTGGTCGTTTCATGAGTTATATTTCCGTATCCCATATTTCTGCTTCTTCACGTGTTCCTTAGATGTATTTCATCGTATCTTGTTGGTTGGTTCAGGTTCGGAGTGTTGTTGGAGTGAATTGAGACACTTAATCTCTTTTGAGAAGGCTTAAGTTGGAAAAGTCAACCGGATGTTGACTTATGAGTAGACGATCTCGGATGTGAATTCTGATGGTTCGGTTAGCTCCGTTAGGTGATTTTGGACTTGGGAGTGCATCCATAATGTGATTTTGAGGTCCGTGGTAGAATTAGACATGAATTGGCGAAATTAGAAATTTGGCGATTCTCGGTTGGCAGCGGAAATTTTGATATCAGGGTCAAAATGGAATTTAAAAAATTGAAGTAGGTTTGTAGAGTCACTGTGATGTGTGTGTAAAATTTCAGGTCATTCAGACGAAGTTTTATATGTTTCGGCATCATTTGTGGAATTTGGAAGTTTAGAAGTTATTAGGCTTTAATTCGAGGGTGATTTGGCATTTTGATGTTGTTTTGAATGTTCCGGAGATTCGACTAAGTTTGTATGTTGATATGTGATGTGTTGGTATATTTGGTTGAGGCCCTGTGAGGCTCAGGATGATTTAGGATGGATAACAGACAGTTTGGAAATGAGATTGTACAGCTAAAGCTACTGCTTCTGATGTTTACGCACCTACGGATAGGGGACCGCAGGTGCGAGGTCGCAGATGTGGTAGGGAAGCCGCATATGCGGAATTTGAGGCCGCATCTGCGGGCCCGCAGGATCGGTGCCTTGGGTGTAGATGCGGTCTTGGATTTTTGGGTGAAAACTACAAGTGTGGTTGTTTGGATCGCAGAAGCAGATTCACGGCTGCGAGAAAAGGGCCATAGGTGCGGAAATGCCTGGGCAGAAGGTGTAAATTAGACCCTTAGTGAATTTTTGCCCATTTTCTCTATTTTTTAAGACGATATTGAAGCTTTTGGAGGGTTTTGAAGAGGGAATCAAAGGGATACAGATTTAGAAAAATTATTTGAGCTTAGTACTTGTGATTATGGTGGATTTTAGTTGATTAACCATGAAATTGATAGAAATTAGGGATGAAATTGAAGGGTTAGGGCTTGGAAATTGGAAAGTTTAATTTGAGGGACCATTTTGATGTCGGATTTTGATGATTTTGGTATGTATAGACTCGTGAGTGAAAGGAGTTTCTAGTTTTGTGATTTTTGTCGGATTCCGAGACGTGGGCTCGAGGGCCGAGTTTGGGTGAAATTCAGGATTTTGGTCTAAATTGATAGTTTTTCATGTGGAATTGATTCCTTGGTCTATATTGATTGCGTTGTATTGATTTTGGTTAGAATCATTACATTTGGAGGCCGATTCCAGAGGCAATAGCGTAGCGGAGTAGGATTTGGCTTGGTTTGAGGTAAGTAACGGTTCCAAACTTGGTTATGATGGTTCGAAACCCCAACCTATGTGCTATATGATAGTATTGAGGTGACGCACATGCCAAGTGACGGGCGTGTGGGCATGCAATGTGAGAATTATGGCGTGGTTCATTCCATGGCACCGCTTAGTGACTCTTTCTCACTGATATCTATGTTCCTACTGTGTGATTAAGTGAATGAGCTGTAAACATGCTAATTATCATGTTAGGGCTTCACGCCGATACTTTTGAGACCTGAGTGGTAATTTATTGCTGTCATCTCATTAGTTTCATTGCTATTCGCTACTCAGTCTTATTCCTGTATATCTTATCATGTTTCAGTCTCGATTGATATTATTTGACGCATCATATCATTGTTTCGGGCTAGTTTTACGGCACTGTGAGCCCGTGTGTGTGAGACTGGAGAGTGATGACTGAGTGAGGTCGAGAACCTGATTATGAGTGATAGTTATGGGATTGGGATGCATGCCACAGTGGTTATGTTGAAGATTATGATAGCGCTTGGGCTGTAGGAGCCCTTCCGAAGTCTGTAACACACCCCAAGTGAGTGCAATTGATATTTTGAGGGATGGATCTTCCCTGGACATGGATCTTGTCCGAAGTATTTATACCTGGAGATGGATCTTCTCCATAGGGCTAGAATGGCCTTCCTCGGTACTGAGTGACTGTTGTCAGCGATATGTATATATTCCGGGATGGATCTTCCCTGGACCAGATGACCATATACAGTACTGAGTGGTTGAGCACTTGAGAGTGGAGGTACATGGTACATTTTCATGCATTTTGTACGTTGACACGTAGTGATTAGCTGAGCTTTATACTTCATATTGTTTAGATTGGTATTTACCTTGTTGTCTAGCTGAATAATTGAATTTCAAGCATGCCTACTTCATTGTACAATTTAATTGTGGTTTTATCTGTGGAGGTTTGGTTCGTCACTACCTCTCAGTCCATAGTTTGGACTTGTTACTTACTGAGTTGGTGTACTCACGTTACCCCCTGCACCTTGTGTGCAAATTCAAGTATCGCAGGGCACGACAGTGGCTGTTGACTATTCCAGTCACGGACTTTTACAAGAGATAGCTAGGTAGCTACCTGGCGATTGCAGTCCCGCCTTTCTCCTTCCTTATCTTCCTTTTTGTATATTTTGGCTATTTTCAGACTATTTTAGTCTTGTTATATTTCAAAACATTTGTAGTATTTGCTCATGACTTAGTGACACCCGAGGTCGGGCTTTTATTTATGCATTTTTGCTTTGAATTTATCTCTTTTATAAAATTTCAGTATGAAAAAGGTTATTATCTAATTTTTAATGAAATATCGAATTATTTTGGAAATGTGTCGGCTGGCCTAGTTCCATGATAGGCGCCATTATGACCGGGTTTGTTTTGGGTCGTGACAAGTTGGTATCAGAGCCTAGGTTACATAGGTCTCACGAGTCATGAGCAGGTTTAGTAGAGTCTTGCGGATCGGTACGGAGACATCTGTACTAATCTTCGAGAGGCTGCAGAATCTTTAGGAAAACTTCACATTCTTGAATTTTTGTCGTGCGAATCTGTTGATTCTGGTAACTAAACTTCTGTTATTCTATTCTCTCACAGATGGTGAGGACACGTGCTACCGGTCTGGACGGACGGCCACCAATACCACCAGTTGGGGCCACTAGAGGCTGAGGTCGCGATCGAGGCCATGGTAGGGGCAGGGGTGTAGCCCGCACAGTAGCTGGGGCAGCACCTGCAGATCTTTCAGTCGCTCCAGTTCATGATCAGGTTCCAGTTGTGGACGCTCCAGCAAGACCAACTCTATTATTATTATCCCAGGTCTTCAAGAGACCTTAGGTCAGATCTTGATAGTGTGCACCAGTATTGCTCAGGCGGTCACCGTTTCTGCTATAGCAGCTACTTCCCAGCCCGGGGGAGGCACTTAAACTCCCGCCGCCCGTACACCTGAGCAAGTTGTTCAGGGACTACAGACACCGGAGGCACCACTAGCCCAGCTGGTTGCACCTGCTCTGGATTATGTGGTACTAGTCATGCTTGATGACGAGCAGCGTAGGTTGGAGAGGTTTGGTAGACTTCAGCCTCAGACTTTCAGCGGTACAGAGGGCGAGGATGCCCAGGGTTTCTTGGTCCAGTGTCAGAGGATTCTTAGTATAGTGGGTATTCTGGAGACCAGTGGGGTCTCATTCACTACCTTTCAATCTTCTGGAGCTGCCTTTACTTGGTAGGAGGCTTATGAGAGGCGTAGGCCTATTGGTGCAGCGCCCCTTACCCAACATCAATTCTCCGTTCTCTTTCTGAAAAAAGTATGTGCCACAATACCGTAGAGAGGAGCTGCGCAGACAGTTCGAGCAGTTGCATCTGGATGATATGACTGTGATGCAGTACAAGATGAGGTTTTCTAATTTAGCCCGTCATGCTGTTTGGTTGGTTCCTATAGACAGGGAGAGGATCAGGAAGTTCGTGGATGGCCTCGCTTATCAGCTACATATTCTTATGACCAGGGAGAGAGTGTCTGGTGCTTCTTTGAGGAGGTGGTTGACATTGCCAGAGAGATAAGGTTGGTTCGCCGCTAGGAGCGAGTTGAGAGGGAGGCGAAGAGTTCTCGAGGATCGGGTAATTTTGGTGGTGTTCCTTCCGAAGGTCAGTTTCAGCACGACAAAGGCCGTCCATTCAGGCATATTCAGTCAGCTCGTCCGGATCACCGTGGTGGATCATCTGGCCATGGTTCTCACACTTCGCATCAGGGCCACTCATCTCTCAGTGCCCTTCCAGCTTAGAGTTTGACTCATGCACTATTAGTTCAGGACTCATTTATGCCTATGTCACGCCCCAAAACCGAGGGATGCGACCGGCGCTCGACCGGGTAGCCCCAGCCAAGTGGACCTGGGTGCCTTTCTTATCCCACGTGTTACCCCGTGTTCTCATTACTCATTGATCAAAGGAAATAGCCAATTATAATTCAACACCTTTTTACAAAACATACATAACATACATGGTTACTTAGCGTGGTTTACAACTTACGTCGCCCAACGTACAAAATACATATTTACATAAGTTCTCAACCCACATTTCTTGTCTACGGAGCCTCTAGGGAAACAAAAGAGTGATACCATACTTGCCGGTAACAAGGCCCCGGCTATACCTTACAAAAAAACCAAAACAAAACTCCGGAATAAAAGTGGATTGAGCCACGCAGGGCCCCGAGAGGAAAGAAGATCACCAATACAGCTGACGGAGAGTGAAGGAGAGTTACTGCTGGTGGACTGGAGTACCTGCTATAGAACCACCTACAATCATAACATGAATGTAGCGCCCCCGGCAAAAAGGGACGTCAGTACATTTGAATTGTACTTGTATGTATGAACAAACTTTACCCTAAGTAAACTCAAACCATACACAAGTAATAATCAGTTATAGAATCAACAATCAAATACACATGAAAGGTACAATCAAGCCAAACAAGTTTGCAATCTCTCCTTTTCCCCTTCCACATTTTCACATCATTGGTTTTCACAATTTTCTAATATTTTCATTTCAATAGTGATTTCGATCACTTTCCACCCTTATTACCTCGGCCACCCTTATTACCTCGGCCACGCTTACTACCACAAGCCACACCTTATTACTTCTTGTTGTGGCGCGCAACCCGATCCCACCGAACAAGTCATAATTCACAAATATCACAACAACAACAACAATTCACATAGAACAACAATAATAATTCTCAAAGAGCAACCACAACAATTCACAAGAATTTCTGTAGCCATCAATACCATATCCATCATATTCAACAACTCATATGCAATTTAATCACTACAATAATTACCCACAACAAACCAAATATGTTATTATCACAGTTGTTCCAATGGCATCATTTACGATTTCCTCCCATCATTTGTTTCTCAGCTCTTACCACATAACACTTTCACAATCACATTTGGTTTATTGCCAATTAGTTACACCATTATATTGGAAAAACTTAACCAATAACGTTCAAGACATATTAATCACAAGAATTTATGAAATAGGCCATCTTGCCTTAACACCCGTGAAACAATCAAAATTCACACATAGTTCACATAAATAACACGTACCAATTTCTCGTACTCCAAATAAGGTGACTTTACAAAGGTTAAAGTTAGCCATACATACCTCAAATTCGCCCTTAACGACACTATAAGGATCCAATACAATTAAGCAACTTCAATCTACAATACAACATTCGATAGGGCCAATATTAGTAATAAATTCCATAACTTATGCCATTTAGGCATATTATCAAACACCTTATAGGTATAAATATTTACACCTCATAACTATAGTGTTGGTTCATCCAACTATCACCATTAACCAACAATTCACCCTACCATCATTCCTAACCAATTTATAACTTCCAACAATTCATTCATACCCAACCATCAACCTTCTTAATTAACTCATTTCACAATCTCTACAACCAACACAACCTAGGTTAGGCACTTAAGGTTTCCAATCACTATCCCATGAGTTAAAATACTTAATCCATACTCATATTCCCATAATAACTCCATATATATAAGTCTAAGGTGTAAGATTTACCTTTTGGAAGAAATCTTGCAAAACCCTCCTTTGGGTTCTTGAAGGAATTTCTTGAAAAATCTATGTGTTTTATGAGAAGATTTTTATCAATAGTGGTGTACAAATGATGGAATTTCACACCACGATGATGAAGATTACTTACCTTGAAGATTGAAGGAGTTGAAGGTCTTGAGAGGGTGAAGAAAACCCCAAAATTTCGAGCTTGAATGACAAAAATGAAGGAAAGGTGATACCCCTTCGGTTTTTACACTGACCATGGGTATTTTAGATATTTCACATGTTCCCCTGTGGTCCACGGCGTTCTAATGCGGTCCACCCAGCGGTTCCAGGCAGTAAGCCCCGTGGTACACCCCGCGACCGCGCGCCTGGGCGCGCTGGTGACGCATGTCTGGTAAAATGGTCATAACTTTCTGTATACACCTCTAAATGACGAACGGTTTGTTGAGTTGGAAACTAGAATCAAAGGGATTTAATTTTATAGTTTGTACATCACACAACTCCTTATATAACTGGAGATATGATCGTCCAAAGTGACATCTTGTGCGCACTAATTTACAACTTTCGTCTAATATGAAAATTTCCAACTTGTCTTAGACTTAGGCCTCTCCTTAGACCCCAATTCACTTATAATAAGACTTATACACTTATTACAATATCCAATTGATATCCATTATATCATTAGACCTCGTTTTCACACAAAATAAGATAATTAGCCTACCTTGGCACCTCGAAAATCTTAAATTACTTAGCAAAAATTTTCCGGGGCTTTACATTCTCCCCCGCTTAGAATCATTCGTCCTCGAATGAGAAGAGGAGTCAATCCGCAAATAATTAGCTTAAACTATCTCTTTTCTCACACATCTTTAACTACCAAATTTTGACTAACTCCCAAAATTTTCAGAATTTTCGGTATGCCTTTCCTTTGTAATTAGGCCTATCTACCTGTCAGAGAGCCCCCGAAACATATTTTCAAGCACCATTACACAGTTTCTGTTATCCCTACAACTGGTATACAATTCATTACCTCAATAACCTATACATATTTATACACTTTAAATAACTTACACGTAGTTCATTCTCTTTACACCATAAATTTCACATGGTTCAACCAATGCCATTTACTTGCATACAATTGGGTCTCTTCGATGAGCCCCGTACAATCCAATCACTTTAACATGCCAGAATTGCTTCAATTAATCATTACCAATCTACACTATCATTAATCACTTACCTACCACATAAGTTTCTCAAAATCTTCATTTACTTCAAGGGTTGCACATTACCCAAATAGCAACAACATTTGCAATCTGGCACATATTGGGAAGTTACAACAATAAGGCAATTTCGGGAAAATGGGGTGCCTTTGCACAAATCTGAAACAAATTGCTTGAAACAATCGTTCGCAACTACTAGACTTGTTCGAATAGATGGGGATATTTCTCTTTCATTTCTTTTTCCGCTTCCCATGTGGCTTCCTCAACTCGTTGACTTTGTCATAAAACTTTAACTGAAGCAACTTCCTTATTTCTCAATTTACAAACTTGCCTATCAAGAATAAAAAGTGGTACCTCCTCGTACGAAAACTCTTCATTAACCTCGATAGCCTCAACTGGCACGATGGTGGATGGATCGCCAACCACCCTCTTTAACATGGATACATGGAACACCGGGTGTAGTAATGACATTTCAGGGGGCAATTCCAGCCTATAAGCCACCTGTCCTATCCTTTGAGCGACTCGATACGGCCCAACATACCTAGGACTCAACTTCCCTTTCTTCCCGAATCGCATGACTCCCTTTCATAGGAGATACCCTCAAGAATACCCAATCTTCAACTTGAAATTCCAAGTCTCTTCGACGAACATTCGCATAGGATTTCTGTCGACTTTGAGCAGTCTTCATCCTTTCCTGAATGACTTTAACTTTTTCTATAGCCTGGTGCACGAGATCTGGCCCTAACAGTTCTGCTTCACCTACTTCAAACCACCCAATCGGAGATCTACACCTCCTCCCATACAATGCCTCAAATGGGGCCATTTGAATACTAGCGTAAAAGCTGTTATTGTAAGCAAACTCGACAAGCGGAAAATGGTCATCCCAACTACCTTTGAAAGATAGAACATAAGCTCGCAACATATATTCAAGTGTTTGAATAGTCTGCTCTGCCTGACCGTCAGTCTGCGGATGGAAAGCCGTATAGAGATTTACTTGAGTACCCAAACCTTGCTAAAATTTCCTCCAAAAATTTGCTACGAACTGAACCCCTTGATCCGAGATAGTAGAAACTGGAGTGCCGTGAAGTCTGACTACTTCCTTGATGTACAACTGAGCATACTGTTATGCAGTATCGGTGGACTTGACTAGAAAAAAGTGAGCTGATTTTGTTAGTCGATCTATAATTACCCAAGTTGAATCGAACTTGCGTGTAGTGCGTGGTAATCCTACCAAAAAAATAATCCATAATGATCATTTCCCATTTCCACATTGAAATTTCTACTCTTTGTAACAATCCTCTAGGCCTTTAATGTTCGGCCTTCACTTGCCGACATTTCGTATATTTTGCCACAAAGTCGGCCATAACTTTGGATTTTCCCAGGTGATATAGAATATCGATGTCGTAACCTTTGAGTAACTCCAACTATATTCTCTTTCTCAAATTAAATTCTTTCTGTTTGAAATTATATTGAAGGCTCTTATGGTCCGTGACTATATCAACATGGACCCTATACCAATAGTGGTGACAAATCTTTAATGCAAGTACCACTACTGCAATTTCTAAGTAATTTTTTCCCTTGATTCTTGAGTTTCCTGGAGGCAAAAACTATCACCTTAACACGTTGCATAATTAGTGGAACATCTTTATCATATTCCTCTTACATAAGACCTCCCACGAATTGAGTTCTACTATAATTTCCCTGATATGGTTACAATCTCATGTGAATAATTGCTACTAACTCTTCCAAATTCTCAACAAAAGATATCACTAAATGAGTTTTCTCATATGA
>MU719487.1:60572-92658 GCA_026770625.1 Nicotiana glauca
TGCACTATCCACTTGTGCTATTCAAGCTTACGTCTCATTTATCAACTAAATGCCTCTTCGGGCGGGTAATCACTTTTAACACTTTTCTCAAATAAAGTTTACTTATGGTACTATGTACTTATACTATATATCTATACCATTTGTTCAACAAGATACATGTGCCATCTCCTTAATATCCATGTCTTTGCCCATTGGTCATGACATATGACAACATTGCTTGAAATAGACGAAAGAGCATTTAAACTTACCTTGAATCTCAACGCACGAGTTAGAAAACAATCTTATAGTCAAGCTTTATTGCACGATTTGGAGTGTTGAAGAAGGGTAATATTCCTAAATGTCCATGTAGCCTCCAACTTATAGATGTGGTCGACAACACACTGATAAGAAGGACTCTACTAGACATGACTCCGAGACATCCTAGGACACTTTAAAACCTTAAGCTCTGATACCAAGTTTGTCACGTCCCAAAACCGAGGGACGCGACCGGCGCTCAATCGGATAGCCCCAGCCAAGCGAACCTGGGTGCCTTTCCTATCCCACGTGTTACCCCGTGTTCTCATTACTCATTGATCAAAGGAAATAGCCAATTATAATTCAATACCTTTTTACAAAACATACATAGCATACATGTTTACTTAGCGTGGTTTACAACTTACATCGCCCAACGTACAAAATACATATTTACATAAGTTCTCAAACCATATTTCATGTCTATGGAGCCTCTAGGGATATAAAAGAGTGATAACATACTTGCTGGTAACAATGCCCCAACTATAACTTACACAAAAACCAAAACAAGACTCCGGAATAAAAGCGGCTTGAGCCACGCAGGGCCCCGAGAGGAAAGGGGATCACCAATACACCTGACGGAGAGTGAAGGAGAGCTACTGCTAGTGGATTGAAGTACCTGCTATAGAACCACCTACAATCATAACACGAATGTAGCGGCCCCGACAAAAAGGGACGTCAGTACATTTGAATTGTACTGGTATGTATGAAAAAACTTTACCCTAGTAAACTAAAACCATACACAAGTAACGATCAGTTATAGAATCAACAATCAAATACACATGAAAGGTACAATCAAGCCAAACAAGTTTACAGTCTCTCCTTTTTCCCCTTCCATATTTTCACATCAATGATTTTCACAATTTTCTCATATTTTCATTTCAATAGTGATTTCGATCACTTTCCACCCTTATTACCTCGACCACCCTTATTACCTTGGCCACCCTTATCACCACAACCCATACCTTATTACTTCGTATTGCGGCGTGCAACCCGTTCCCACCGAACAAGTCACAATTCACAAACATCACAACAACAACAACAATTCACATAGAACAACAACAATAATTCTCAAAGAGCAACCACAACAATTCACAAAAATTTCTGTAGCCATCAATACCATTTCCATCATATTCAATAACTCATATGCAATTTAAGTCACTACAATAATTACCCACAACAAGCCAAATATGTTATTATCACAGTTGTTCCAATAGCGTCATTTACGATTTCCTCCCATAATTTGTTTCTCAGCTCTTACCACATAACACTTTCACAATCACATTTGGTTTATTGCCAATTACTTCCACCATTATATTGGGAAAACTTAACCAAAAACGTTCAAGACATATTAATCACAAGAATTTATGAAATAGGCCATCTTGCCTTAACACCCGTGAAACAACCCAAATTCACATATAGTTCACATAAATAACACGTACCAATTTCTCGTACTCAAAACAAGGTGACTTTACAAAGGTTAGAGTTAGCCATACATACCTTAAATTCGCCCTTAATGAAACTATAAGGATCCAATACAATTAAGCAACTTCAATCTACAATACAACATTCGATATGACCAATATTAGTAATAAATTTCATAACTTATGCTATTTAGGCATATTATCAAACACCTTGTAGGCATAGATATTTACACCTCATAACTATAGTGTTGGTTCATCCAACTATCACCATTAACTAAAAATACACCCTACCATCACTCCTAACCAATTTATAACTTCCAACAACATATATATATGACCATTCATTCATACCCAACCATCAACCTTCTTAATTAACTCATTTCACAATCTCTACAACCAACACAACCTAGGTTCGGCACTTAAGGCTTCCAATCACTATCCCATGAGTTAAAATACTTAATCCATACTCATATTTCCATAATAACTCCATATATGTAAGTCTAAGGTGTAAGATTTACCTTTTGGAAGAAATCTTGCAAAACCCTCCTTTGGGTTCTTGAAGGAATTTCTTAAAAAATCTATGTGTTTTATGAGAAGATTTTTATCAATAGTGGTGTACAAATGATGGAATTTCACACCAAGATGATGAAGATTACTTACCTTGAAGATTGAGGGAGTTGAAGGTCTTGAGAGGGTGAAGAAAACCTCAAAATTTTGAGCTTGAATGACAAAAATGAAGGAAAGGTGATACCCCTTCAGTTTTTACACTGACCATGGGTATTTTAGATATTTCACATATTCCCCTGTGGTCCGTGGTGTTCCACCGCGGTCCACCCCGCGGTTCCAGGCAGTAAGCCCCGCGGTACATGCCTGCGCATCTGGGCGTGCTGGTGACGCATGTCCGGTAAAATGGTCATAACTTTCTGTATACACCTCCAAATGACAAACGGTTTGTTGAGTTGGAAACTAGACTCAAAGGGCTTTAATTTTATAGGTTTTAAATCATACAACTCCTTATATAACTGGATATATGATCGTCCAAAGTGACATTTTGTGCGCACTCATTTACAACTTTCGTCTAATATGAAATTTTCCAACTTGGCTTAGACTTAGGCCTCTCCTTAGACCCCAATTCACTTATCATATGATTTATACACTTATTACAATATCCAATTGATATCCATTATATCATTAGACCTTATTTTCACACAAAATAAAATAATTAGCCTACCTTGGCACCTCGAAATCTTAAATTCCTTAGCAAAAATTTTTCGGGGTTTTACAGCCTAGTTTTTCTAGTGGGTATCCCGGTGCTCGGGCTCCCTTCAGTTCTCACTGCCATTTGCCGGAAGTGGTTTCCTTGAGTGTGGAGAGTTGGGTCATATCAAGAGAGGAGTCAGCCTTCGGTTTTAGCACCAATTGCTTCCCTACCCGCCCAGCCAGCTTTGGGTGGAGGTCAGTCAGCTTGGGGTCGCCGTAGAGGGGGAGGCCGATCAAGTGGCGATCAGGCCCGTTACTGTGCACTCCCTTCTAGACCGGATGCTATTGCTTCAGATGATGTGATCACAAGTATTATCTCAGTTTGCCACAGGGATGCCTCTGTATTATTTGATCCTGGTTCCAATTTTTCATATGCGTCATCATATTTTGCTCGTTATTTGGATACGTCCCGCGAGTCTCTTGTTTCCTCTGTTCATGTATCTACTCCATTGGGCGATACTATTATTGTGGACCACGTATATCGGTCTTGTGTGGTGACTATTGGGGGTTTGGAGATCCGAGTAGACCTTTTGCTGCTTAGTATGGTTGATTTTGATATGATATTGGGCATGGATTAGTTGTCTCCATGCCATGCTATTCTGGATTGTCATGCTAAGACGGTGACGTTGGTTATGCCTGGGGTGCCACAAATTGAGTGGCGAGGTTCGTCAGATTATATTCCCAGTAAGGTGATTTCATTCTTGAATGTCCAGCAGATGGTTGGGAAGGGCTTTCTTTCTTATTTTGCCTTTGTGAGGGACGTTAGTGCAGAGATTCCTAGTATTGATTCGGTTCCGGTGGTGAGAGATTTCTCAGATGTATTTCCTGCAGACCCGCCGGGCATACTGCTAGACAGGGATATTGACTTCGGTATTGATTTGGTGCCAGACACTCAGCCTATTTCTATTCCATCTTATTGTATGGCATCGATGGAGTTAAAGGAATTAAAGGACCAGATTTAGGAACTCCTTGATAAAAGGTTTATTCGGCCTAGTGTGTCACCTTGAGGTGTGCCTGTTCTATTTGTGAAGAAGAAGGAAGGCACTATGAGGATGTGCATTGATTATAGGTAGTTGAACAAAGTCACAATCAAGAAAAAGTATCCTTCGCCTCGTATGGATGATTTATTTAACCAGCTTTAGGGAGCAAGGGTATTCTCCAAGATTGATCTCAGGTCAGGGTATCACCAGTTGAAGATTAGGGACTCAGACATTCTTAAGACAACTTTCAGGACCCGATATGGTCATTGTGAGTTCCTTGTGATGTCTTTTGGGCTGACCAATGCCCCAGTAACATTCATGCGTTTGTTGAATAGCATGTTTTGGCCTTATCTCGATTCGTTTGTTACTGTTTTCATTAATGATATTCTAGTGCACTCTGTAGTCAGAAGGAGCACGCCGAGCATTTGAGAGTGGTATAGCAACAATTGAGGGAGGATAAGATTTATGCAAAGTTCTCCAAGTGTGAGTTTTTGCTCAGTTCAGTGGCATTCTTAGGGCACGTGGTGTCCAGTGAGGGTATTCAGGTTGATCCAAAGAAGATAAAGGTGGTTTAGAGTTGGCCCGGACCGTCCTCAGCCACAGAGATTCATAGCTTTCTTGGTTTGGCGAGTTATTACTGTTGGTTCGTTTAGGGATTTTCATCTATTACATCACCCTTGACCAAATTGACTCAAAAGGGTGCTCCTTTCAGGTGGTCAGATGACTGTGAGGCAAGCTTTCAGAATCTCAAGACTGCCTTTAACACAACTCCAGTGTTAGTTTTTCCATCAACTTCAAGTTCATATACGGTATATTGTGATGCTTCTCGGGTCGGCATTGGGTATGTGTCGATGTAGGAGGGTAGAGTGATTGCTTATGCTTCTCGTCAGTTGAAGCCTCATGAGAAGAACTACCATGTACATGATCTAGAGTTGGCTTCCATTGTTCACGCGTTGAAGATTTGGAGGCATTATCTCTATGGTGTGTCATATGAGGTGTTACTGATCATCGTAGCCTCCAGCACTTGTTCAAAAAAAGGATCTCAATTTGAGGTAGCGGAGATGGTTGGAGCTACTAAAGGACTATGATATTACTATCTTGTATCATCTGGGAAAGGCCAATGTGGTGGCCGATGCCTTGAGCAGAAAGGCAGTGAGTATGGGAAATATTGCATTCATTCCTGTTGGGAGAGATCTCCTGCGGTTGATGTTCAGGCCTTGGCCAATCGGTTTGTGAGGTTAGATATTTCGGAGCCCAATCGGATCCTAGCTTGTGTGGTTTCTCGGTCTTCCTTGTTTGATTGTATTAGAGAGCGCCAATCCTTATTTTCTTGTCCTGAAGGATAAGGTTTTGCATGATGATGCCAAAGATGTGACTATTGGCGATGACGGGGTATTGAGTATGCAGGGCCAGATATGCGTGCCCAATATAGATGGTCTTCGGGAGTTGATTCTGGAGGAGGCCCATCGCTCGCGGTATTCCATCCATCCAGGTGCCGCGAAGATGTACTAGGATTTGAGACAACACTATTGATGGAGAAGAATGAAGAAAAATATAGTGGGGTTTCTGGCTCGGTGCCTCAATTGTCAGCAGGTGAAATGTGAGCATCAGAGACCAGGTGGCTTTCTTCAGCAGATAGATATTCCAAAGTGGAAGTGGTAGTGGATCACTATGGATTTCATAGTTTGACTCCCATGGTCTTTTAGGAAGTTCGATGCTATTTGGGTGATTGTGGATTGGCTGACCAAGTCCGCACACTTCATTCCTGTGTATACTACCTATTCTTCAAATTGGTTAGCTGAGATTTATATCCAAGAGATTATTCGCCTACACGGTGTCCCAGTTTCCAACATTTGAGATAAAGGTACTCAGTTTACATCGCAATTTTAGAGGGTCGTGCAGCGAGAGTTGGGTACTCAGGTTGAGTTGAGCATAACTTTTCACCCTCAGATGGACGGACAGTTTGAGCGCACTATTCAGATATTGGAGGACATGCTGCGCTTTTGTGTTATTGATTTTCGGGGTTTTATGTGATTGATAAATAGGGATTCTAGCCTATTTTATGCTCCTTTTTGCTTAGGTTTTGGATTAAAAGTGTGTACAAATATTCCCGAAAGCTAACTTATTGTGCTTGTTTGCAGTGTTTGGTCAAAAAGAGACAAGAAAGTCAAAACCAACTCATAAAGGAGTGAAACCCGCACAAGTTCAAAGCTGAGTCAAAAGGGCATTGGCAGCGAAGAAACAGATGCGGACGCGGAGGGGCCACTGCTGAGGCGGTCTTGATTATGCTCTCAGCGGTGGCAAGGTTTAGAGGGTTACATTTTGGGCTTGCAAGTTACCACTGCCTATGGTGAAATTGCGCGGCAGCGGTGTCTCTGACACGGTCGCGGTCAAGTTATTGCCCTCAGCGGAAGTGAGAATCAGAGAACTCAGTCTGGAGCTCAAATCGAAGACCTCCGTGCTCATATTTTGTGGCCGAGGTTGGAGGAGCTCTAAGGCGATAGTTTTTCCGCTCCTAGTGGACTCAAGTTCAGAACCAACTAAAAAGAGAAGAATTGCGGTCCGCGCTTGCTTTTACGCAGCCGCGGTGGTCCAGGCGCTGAGGCGGTCCATTTTTCGCTGTCAGTGGAACCCTCATAGGGGCAATTTTGTTTGAAATATTTAGCTGTGTATATATAGTTCTTTTTCAGATTTTTAAGTCATCAGTTGTGAGAGGAACACGTGAACAACATCTTTTTTATTTTAAGTAATTTTAGAGCTTGGTTAACCATTAATCTTAGATTCTTCTCTTGTAATTATTTTTTATGGGTTATATTTCATCTAAGTCTTTCATTTCTTCTTTAACTATGAGTAGCTAAACCTATTAGCTAGGATTGTGGCTCAACCCTTGTGTGGGTATTTAGTGAGTCTTCAATTTTAGGGCTTTTATGTTTATGGGTGAATGATATTTGGCTTGATTTATGCTTTAAATGCTGAATGGTTCCAAACACTGATTTGTGCCTTTTTGACTTAGGCTCTTCTTGAGAAAAAAAACTAAGTCTAGGAAATTCAGGCCGACAAGGAATTGTGGTGCATTCAAGAGATTGATAGCCCCAATTAAAGGGTTAAACCTAGAGATAGTAATACCCAACTTGAGCCATTTTTTCTTGCATTTTTTCAACACCCAATTGGGCTTGAGAAAGTCAATTAGGGCAAAGTCACTCAAACAACCGAGAGGTATAGAGTGAGTAGTTACGTGCAATGGCTATATCATGATCCCAAAATTATAATAAATTTGCCCTAAGTTTTAGATCCCGTTAGATACTCACCTAGGTATAAGTCACTTCCCTAGTGCCTTTTTATTAATTAAGAAACCCCTTACAAAAAATATCATATTTAGCTTATTTTCCTACTTCATTAGTAATAAAGTAAAATAGTGACTAAACAAAGAATGATTGGAAGTGCAATCAAGAATATATTAGATAGGAACCCCATTCCAAACCTATCTCAGCTCTCCGTGGAAATTGATCCCGACCCCTCGGGTAAAATCTGCATCGACCACTCTTGCCACTCTATAGTGGTATAGGGTTGGAGCCAATCAGGGATCAGTTTCTACCGCTCGCGGAGTTTGCTTACAATAACAGTTATCAGTCGAGTATTCAAATGGCACCATATAAAGATTTATATGGGAGATAGTGTAGATCTCCAGTAGGTTGGTTTGAGCTGGGCAAGGCTAGACTTTTGGGTACAGACTTGGTATATGATGCTTTGGACGAGGTGAAGGTGATTTAAGAGCAACTTTGTACAGCTCAATCAAGACAAAAGAGTTATACCGACAGGAAGGTTCGGGATGTGTCTTATATGGTTGGGGAGAGGTTCTACTGAAGGTTTCACCCATGAAGGGTGTTATGAGATTTGGGAAGAAAGGCAAGTTGAGCCCTCGGTTCATAGGGCATTTTGAGGTGCTTCAGAGGATTGGAAAGGCGGCTTATGAGCTTGCTTTGCCACCTAGCTTGTCAGGTGTACATCCGGTATGGGAGAGTTATGCTCCGGAAGTATATTGGTAATCCATCTCATGTTTTGTATTTCAACACGGTTCAGTTAGATGGTGATTTAACTTATGATGTGAAGCCAATGGCTATTTTGGAATGGCAGGTTCAAAAGTTGAGATAAAAGGATATAACTTCAGTAAAAGTACAGTGGAGAGGTTAGCCCATGGAGGAGGCTACTTAGGAGACCGAGCGGGAGATACGGAGCAGATATCCACCACTGTTTGAGGATTCAGGCATATTTCTAAACTCATTCGAGGGCGAACGTTTGTTTATGAGGTGGAGGATATAACGACCCGACTGGTCGTTTCATGAGTTATAGCCCTGTTTCCCCCATTTATACTTCTTCATATGTTCCTTAGCTATATTTAATCGTATCGTGTTCATCGATTTAGGTTCGGAGTGGTGTTGGAGTGAATTGAGACACTTAGTCTTTTTTAATAAGGCTTAAGTTGGAAAAGTCAACCGGATGTTGACTTATGAGTAGACGATATCGGATATGAATTTTGATGGTTTGGTTAGCTCCGTTAGGTGATTTTGGATTTGGGAGCACGTCCAGAATGTGATTTTGAGGTTCGTGGTAGAATTAGGATTGAATCGGCGAAATTGTAAATTTGGCGATTCTCAGTTGATAGTGGAAATTTTGAATCGGGGTCGGAATAGAATTCTGGAAATTGGAGTAAGTCTATAGTGTCATTTGTGACGTGTGTGCAAAGTTTCAGGTCATTCAGATGAGGTTTTATAGGTTTTGGCATCGTTTGTGGAATTCGTGAAGTTTAAAAGTTCTTATGCTTGAATCCGAGGGTGATTTGGTATTTTGATGTTGTTTCAAGTGTTCCGAAGGTTTGACTAAGTTCGTATGTTTATATGTGATGTGTTGGTATATTTGGTTGAGGCCCCGAGGGCACGGGATGATTCCGGATGGTTAACGTAGAGTTTGGAAATAAGATTGTGCAGCTGAAGCTGCTGCTTCTGATGTTTCCATACCTGTGGATAAGGGACTGCAGGAGCGAGGTCACATATGCGGTAGGGAAGCCGCATATGGGGAATTTGAGGGCCCAGTGAAGAACCGCAGATACGGTGAGTTTGACGCATCTGCAGGCCCGCAGGTGCGGTGCCTGGGACGCAAATGCGATCTTGGATTTTTAAGTGAAAACAGCAGGTGCGGTTGTTTGGACCGCAGAAGCGGTTTCACAGGTGCGAGAAAAGGGCCGCAGGTGCAGAAATGCCTTGGCAAAAGGTATAAATTGGACCCTTCCCTAACTTTCGTCCGTTTCCTCTGTTTTTGAAAATGGGATTGAAGCTTTTGGAGGGTTTTGAAGAGGGAATCAAGGGGATACAGATTGAGGTAAGTTATTTGAGCTTAATACTTGTGATTATGGTAGATTTCACTTGTTTAAGCATGAAATTGGTAGAAATTAGGGAAGAATTGAGGGGTTAGGACTTGGAAATCGGAGAGTTTAATTTGAGGGACCATTTGATTTCGGATTTTGATAATTTTGGTATGTATAGACTCGTGAGTAAAAGGAGTTTCTAGTCTTGTGATTTTTGTTAAATTCCGAGACGTGGACTTGGGGGCCGGGTTTGGGTGAATTTCGGGATTTTTGTATACATTGATAGTTTTTTTTTGTGTGGAATTGACTCCTTGGCCTATATTTATTGCATTGTATTGCTTTTGGTTAGATTCGAGTCGTTGGGAGGCTGATTCCAGAGGCAAGGGCGTAGCAGAGTAGGATTTTGCTTGTTTTGAGGTAAGTAACGCTTCTAAACTTGGTTCTGAGGGTTCGAAACCCCAAACTATGTGCTATATGATTGTATTGAGGTGACGCACATGCCAAGTGATGGGCGTGTGGGCATGCATTGTGAGAATTATGGCTTGGTTCATTCCATGGCACCGCTTACTGACTCTTTCTCGCTGATATCTGTGTTCCTACTGTGTGATTAAGTGAATGAACTGTAAACATGCAAATTATCATGTTAGGGCTTCACGCCGATACTGTTCAGACCTGAGTGGTCGTTTCTTGCTGTCATCTCATTAGTTTCATTGCTATTCTCTACTCAGTCTTATTCCTGCATATCTTATCATGTTTCAGTCTCGGTTGTTATTATTTGGCGCATCATATCATTGTTTCAGGCTAGTTTTATGACATTGTGAGCCCGTGTGTGTGAGACTGGAGAGTGATGACTGAGTGAGGTCAAGAGCCTGATTATGAGTGATAGTTATGGGATCGGTCTGCACGCCGCAGTGGTATGTTGATGATTATGATAGCGCTTGGGCTGTAGGAGTCCCTCCAGAGTCTGTAACACACCCCAAGTGAGCGTAACTGATATTTTGAGGGATGGATCTTCCCTGGACATAGATCTTGTCTGAAGTATTTATACCTAGAGATGGATTTTCTCCATAGGGATAGAATGGCCTTCCTTGGTACTGAGTGACTGTTGTCAGTGATGTGTATATATTTCGGGATGGATCTTCCCTAGGCCGGATGGCCATATACAGTACTGTGTGGTTGAGCACTTGAGAGTGGAGGTACATGGTACATTTTCATGCATTTTTGTACGTTGGCACATTGAGATTAACTGACCTTTATACTTCACATTGTTCATATTGGTATTTACTTTGCTGTCTAGCTTAATACTTGAATTTCAAGCATGCCTACTTCACTGTACAGTTTAATTGTTGTTTTACTTGTTGAGGTTTGGTTCGTCTTTATCTCTCAATCCATAGTTTGGACTTGTTACTTACTTAACCTTGTGTGCAGATTTAGATATCTCAGGGCACGGCAGCAGCTGTTGACTATTCTAGTCACGGACTTTCACCGGAGATAGCGAGGTAGCTGCCTTGCGATTGTAGTCCCGCCTTTATCTTTCCTTATCTTCTTTTTTATGTATTTGGCCTATTTTCACACTATTTTAGTCTTGTTGTATCTCTAAACCGTTGTAGTATTTTCTCATGACTTAGTGACACCTGAGGCCGAGCTTTTATTTCTGCATTTTGGCTTTGAATTTATCTCTTTTACGGAATTTTACTATGAAAAAGGTTATTATCTAATTTTTAATGAAACATCGAATTATTTTGGGAATTGTCGATTGGCCTAGTTCCATGATAGGAGCCATCACGACTGGGTTGATTTTGTGTCGTGACAATTTTGCTGATATGGATATGCATGGATTGGAAAGAACGAGACCCTTTATCCTCACAAAAAAAGTCTCTTGGGAAAAGGCTAACCTTGTTATGCTCCCTATCTAACTCTTTTCATGAACGTTTGTTCACCATCATCTATGTTTCATCAAAATGGTAGATAATTAAGAGACACTATATTATTACCGAACCAATATATTAGATTGAATCTATTAGGGATACAATAGATATGCACTATATTATTACCGAACCAATATATTAGATTAAATCTATTAGGGATACAATAGATATGCCCTAGATCCAATCTCATATTTGATGCTTTGAACATATTTTTGTGATCGTTATTTGATATAAAAATATATTGCATTTGATATTATTTTATCATTATTATTAATCCTTTGATTAACTTGATAAGGTCCTTGATTACATTTTGAGACTTGACATTGTGATGGAGATCATAATAATGAGAGCGAAGTTTCTTATAATTTAATCTAAATGTGTTCTTGATCGTAGGATTATTAATTTGGACATTAGTAATCCAGTTAGATCAAAATTTATGTGATCGTCTTTATTGGATAAAGATTAGTTGATCTCGTTAACTAAATCACATAGATAGATGGCGCATATAGAGATATGGTCATTGAACCGACTCATTGGATAATTCCTAATGGTTAGTATTACCATAAATTGTCAATAGGATATTCTCTTGAAGAATGTGATGTAAGAATTTCCTTTGACCCGAGACCGTCATAGTAATTGACAAGTTATTTATTATGCTTTAATACTAGATACCTATGTCCCAAGGTCGATAGTTGAAAGGATATTGGGTATGATTAAATACTTGTATAATTAGTGATTGATCAAGATGGAATCTGTCAACTCTTGGTAATGAGTTTAAGCTCCATATTATCATGAATTATAAACGACCAAACTAAGACCTTGGCCAGGGCGATTAAATGAAAGAAGAAAAAAGTTTCTTAGGTAATTCAATGGTCGATTATATTTGACATGAACACATAGTTGGTCGCTTATTAGGATTTGAAAATTAAACCATATCCTAGGGTGACCGAGAGCTATAAGGACAAAAGGAATTACTATTTTATTCTTCTACTGGTTCTTGAGAGTAAATCATATACTTCATTCTATCTGGTCGTTAAAGAGTGTTGCTAGACGTCACCCTTGATTAGTATATTGATGTAATCTATTTACTACTGGTTTAGTATTGAACCTATGAGGTCGCACACTAACGAGTGTTCTGGTCTTTGCTAAATGATTAATTAATTTATTATTCGACAATAAAATTAAAAAAATTTAATTCTTCAAATAAATAAAGTTATTAGTCCAAATAAAATATTATTATATTCTTTGCTAGCACAGAGAATATAATTAGTATTGTGAACAAATTGAAGTTTTCTATTTTTGAATAGAAAATTTAAATTGCATATCTTGGTTGACTAAGTTGTGGAATTCAATTTAGAATTGAATTCACGTGTAAAATCAACAAAAGGAATTGTTGGCAACTCAAACCCATTTTGAATGGGATTATATTATCAGTAGGAAAATATTGCTAAAAAGGCTCATATGTTAAAACCAACTTTGAGTTCTGAGAATGTAGCCTGCCACAACTTGGTAGCCCAATGCTCGTGACATTCTGGTTGCCTAGGAAAAGTGGTCTATTACAAGCCTTTATGTCTAGTGACGTTTTACAAAAGTAAACAACATCCAAGTCTTTAGTAAGTTGAGAGTCGAAAAAATGGGGTGGACTTGGAAGTAGTTTTGCAGACTTCTTGCATGGTTTCCAAAAAGTGTCCTTGATTGTATTTGTTGCCAAAAGATGAGCTACATGGTTTCCTTCCCGGAAGTTATGCCGCAGTGACAGGTCCTTCCGCTGGCGCATCAATAACTTGCATGCATGAATAGTATTAGCCATAATGAAATGATCATTATAAAGTGCATGGAAAGCATCAGTTGAGTCAGTTTCGATTTCTAGTGGAAATAGGTTGTATTGGGTTGCTATTTTCAAGCCATCGTGGATTGCCTGAAGTTCTGCATGAAGAGGTGATATAGCCTTGTCCATTTTCTGATAACCTAATGTGACAACCCGACCCGTCGTCTCATGTGTTACTACTCCATTTTTCCCGTTTATTGCTTCTTAATATTTCGTTATCGGTATGTGGTGTGTTAGAGTTGATTTGGACTGGTTTGGATAAGAAATGAGATACTTAGTCTCTTTAAGGAAGGCTTAAGTTGGAAAATTCAATCGGACGTTGACTTATGAGTTAGAAGGTTCGGATGTGATTTTTGGTGACTCGATTAGCTTCGGGGGATGATTTTTGACTTAGGAGCGCGATCAGAATTGATTTTGGAGTTCTGGTGTAGAATTAGGCTTGAATTGGTGAAGTTAGTATTTTGGCGAATTCCGGATGATCGGTGAGATTTTGATCCGAGGGTCGGAATGGAATTCCAAGAGTTGTTGTAGCTTCGATGTGTGATTTGTGATGTGTGTGCAAAATTTTAGGTCATTCGGACTTGGTTTGGTCGGGGTTTTGATCGAAAGTGTATTTCGGAAGTTTTAAAGAAACTTAGGCTTGAATCCGATGTGATTTAATAGTTTTAGTGTTGTTTGATGTGTTTTAATAATTGGAACAAGTTCGTATGATATTTTGGGATATGTTGGTGCCTTTGGCTGAGGTCCCGGGGGCCTCGGGGTGATTTCGGATGGTTAACGGGATGAAATTTGAAGTTTAAAGGCTGCTAAAGGATCTGGTATCTGGTATTTCCGCTTCTGCGGAAATGGACTGCAGAAGCGGTCTCGCAGAAGCGAGAGGGGGGCCCGCAGAAGTGAAAAATGGGCCTGGGTGATTTTTTCGCAGAAGCGGACCAGCGGACCGCTTCTAATGGGCCTGGGTGATTTTTCCGCAGAAGTGGACCAGCGGACCGCAGAAGCGGACCCGCTTACGCGATTGGTTGACCACAAAAGCGGATAAGTAACCACAAAAGCGGTGTCGCAGAAGCGACAAAAAGGACCGCAAAAGCGGAAAGAGCTGTTCAGAATGGGGTTTTTATTTAGTATTTCATCCGCGAGCTTGGGATGTTTTTCACCATTTTTGAGCGAGCTTTGAGAGCTTTGAGGCAATTTTGAAGAGGGATTCAAGGAGGAATGATTGGAGGTAAGTTCCTTGGCCAAAATACACGAGATTATGTTAGATTTAACATGGAAATTGGTTGAAATTCATTAAAAGGGGTAAAGCTAGGGCTTGAGTTTTTGATATTACAAATTGGGATTTGATAGGTCATTTGAGCTCGGATTTGGGAGTTCTTGGTATGTATGGACTCGTGGCGAGGCGAGGCGAGGAATCCGGTAATGTGAATTTTGTCATTTTTCGGAAAGCGGGCCCGGGGCTCGGGTTTTGCTAGTTTTGAAATTTTTGCTATTTCTTGATTGTTTTCGATTGTGTATTGTTCCCGTAACATATTGTGATGTATTCGCTCTGATTTTGGTTAGATTCAATGCGCGTGGAGGCCGATTTGAGGGGCAAAGGCGTCGCGAGCTAGAGATTTCACCGGTTCGAGGTGAGTAATACTTGTAAATGATATCCTGAGTGTTTGAAACCCCAGATTTGCACATCATAGTGCTGTATTGAGGTGACTTGCACGCCGGATAGCGAGCGTGGGGTAGAGAACCGTTGGGGATTGTGACTTGGTCCGTCCCGATTGATGAAATTACTACGTATTTGACTGAAACTACTTGTTATCATCATGATTTGGGCTGATTGCCATATTTTGGGCTTCGTGCCGATTATTTGAATCCTTTAGGGATTATTATCACTGTTTCCATGATACTTGGCATGTTAAATGATTTCAGTCCTAAGTTAAACACTGTTTTGATATGTCTAGTCATACTTCTAAGGTTTTAAAAACATAAACTATATTTGTAATGTTTGGAGCTGAGAACTATTATGTGACATCACTCTAGTGACTCACATGCATATTCTGGATGAGGATGGATCGGGCTGCATGCCACAACGGTGTGATATTGATATTGCGCTTGGGCTGTAGGAGCCCCTCCGGAGTTTGAACCCCCATAGTGAGCGCGGGTACACAAACGGATCGGGCTGTACGCTGCAGCAGTCTTGTGCATTGCATTGCATTGCATTGATGCATTGGTTCCTGTTTGTACTACGTGTCATGACATTCAGTACTCGCATTTCATTGGCATCCATGCTACTTCGTGAATTGTTTACCAGATACCATGGTGTTATTTGTTGGTGGAGTGCTGTGCCCGAAGGGCTGACTTATGTGCTGACTTGCACTATCTAATAACGCATTCATATGCTTGACTGTCAAAAGAAGGATATGTCCAAAAGAGGTTTTTAACTGAATCAGATCTTTCTAAAGGATTTTTACAGTTTTATTGTTTTCTCAAAGGGTTGCACTGCCCTATATAGCGTGATGGAGTGCTTTACGTGTTTTCTTACCGCTCAGTTATTATTTACTCTTATTACTCATTGAGTTAGAGTACTCACTTTACTCCCTGCACCTCGCGTGCAGTTGCAGGTATTGTTCACCCGGTAGCGGGTTATTAGCGGATGGAAAGGTATTACTATTGTAGATGAGCAAGGTGACCGCCAGCGTTCGCGGCACCAGACTTCATCTTTTGATTCCAGATTTTATTTTGTATATTATTATTGGCCCAGTAGTTGTGTTCAGTCTTCTTTAGATGCTCGTGACTTGTGATACCCCGGTCGGGTTGTGTTGGGTTGTAGATATTGATTATTATTGTCATTAAGTTGCATTTATCTATTCATTTATGTTTAAAATTTTTGAAAGGGGAGTCGTTGTTCTGTTGACTGGCCTTGTCTTCACGAGAGGTTCCATCACGACCGGGTTTGGAAATTGGGTCGTGACAAGTTGGTATCAAAGCCTAGGTTACTAGGTCTCACGAGTCATGAGCAGGTTTAGTAGAGTCTCGTGGATCGGTACGGAGACATCTGTATTTATCCTCGAGAGGCTGCAGAACCTTTAGGAAAACTTCATTTTCTTGGAATTCTTGTCGTGCGTACTTGATTCAGCTTGAGATATAACTCTTGAAATTCCTTTCACACGTCTGTATGAGCACATGAGCCCTCAGTATTGTATGTGCCTTGATGGCTTGTGATTCCCCGATCAAGGGGCGAGATGTAATCTCCGTGAGTTTGATGTTGGGCCAGTCTGGAGGACTTGAGGCCGGATCTTTGCCTATGGCTTGAGCACCGAGGTGCTGATTGTGTGAGCAAGTGTTTTGAACTTATATGTTCGATATTGTCCCTATTAGCCAGAATGGCGGTTGGATATCCATGGGATGAGTATGTTAGTACTGCGAGATGTATCTATATGACTTGGTAGTGACGAAGAAGTCTGCTGGATAATGGATGAACTGTTAAGTGATTCGATTCCTATTATGATGTGATGTGTAGCCCGAATATGGGAACGTGAAGAATATTATCGTGTCTTCTATTAGGGAGGGTAGTGCTTTACATGTGGCGGTATGAGTTCAGACCCAGGAAGACTAAATGACTGTGTTATGTGTATGAAGGTGGAAGGTATGCTGAAATACTAAACTGAGGTGAAGCAGGTGGGTTATCTCCTGTGGAGTGTTCTTGAGTGGTATGATCTTTATGTGTCCGTTAGAAGATCCCATGTGTAATTGAAAGGACGTGTGTAATTTGAAAATTTGGGTCGTTTAAGAGCGTGGACTCAGCTGATGTGGGGATGAATGCGAGGTTTGTAGAGGATTTCAGTACCAGATGATCTGTGTTTTCATAAACTAGTAGATAATTTGAGTTTAATCTCACTATAATATTGTGGCATCATTAGAGTAAAAGTATTATGGGTTATTGAATATGTCCTGATAGATGGCTTCGAGCCAAGTTGGGGAGGTTGCTGTTGATTAGCTGATCGCACGGTTATGTGCTATGTTGGTTCCGTTTCGAGGTATACTAGAGGATCAGTCCTGGTTGCAGAAATTGAGCCAAGGATGGCACGAGTGAAGCAAAATTTTGATAAAGGTTATATGGTGCTTCGTAGATATGAGGAAATAATAGGATGTCTTGAGCTTTTGTTGACAAAGAATGCTCAGTGTATAGAAGGAAGGTGTTTTCTTGTGTTGGGATGAGATCATATCCTGCGGTGTTAGAGTGCTAATAAGGCACGAGTGGTTCGGTTCATTAAGTCAGGTAATTTGCAGTTTGAATAAGAGTGAATGACTCTCGAGAATGGTTTTAAAGTGTTCAAGATTTACATGAGATAACCAGGTGTCTTAAGGTTGTGTATGTGGTTAGAGATTGTGTTTTTATTGGGGAAGGTCAAGACTTGTGGTATTTTTATGTTGCTTATGGGATCCTATGTGTCGGTATCTAGAAAGTAATGGTAACGAATTCAAATTCACAAAATGCTCTTTGGGGTAAGGTATTCGGGAATGTGGTATTTCTGGGATTAGTTGAGAGAGTATTTAGTGGCCTATGGGTTTTAGATAGTGTGGCCTTATGTTCAAGTCTCGTAAAGTAAACCTGGGTTAAGGTATTGTGGTGCTACAGCAGGGAAGAATATCAAGTTGATGATGAATCAGAAGGGAAACTTGATGGACAGAATAACTTGATAATAGACTGAATCGGTATGGTAAGGGTATGATTAATTCTTCGTATGTGTTCGAGGTAATGAGTTCGTACATGTGTTTTGCAGCAAAGCTCTTGAGTTCTGACAGCTTGTTTAGCTTGGCCTAGTTAGAAGGATTCAGTCCTGACAGTTTAGCTTGTACAAGTGCAATTGGCAGAGATGTTCTTGTTGGGTTTTACCGTGGTTGGAAGATGAGTGCATTTTCTATGGTATGCGAAGCACGGAGTGTGTAATGATTTTTCTTCTAAATGGGATCAATGAAAGTTCTTGACTAGTTGAGTGCGTCGATGTCTGCAGCGCGGAAGGGAGATAAAAGTTCTCATGTTATCCTAGTGTGGTATGGTATATGTGATATGTTGTGAAGGATTGGGATTTGTGTGTGTAAGGTTTGATTCAGTTCATAATGGAAAGTCATTAAATTCTTAAGCAGCACGGGCAGTTGTAAGTGATTAAAGAATCGATCTTCAGATGATTAGGGTGAATGATCCTCATATGACTAAGGAAAATGGTATTGCCAATCATAGTGATTTGATGAGGGTATATGCTGAAGAAAAAGGGAAATATGATTAAGTTGATGGCACTTCGGTAGTGTTGCGACACTTTCTTGCTAAATCGACTGTTGATATCTGAGTCTGTTTGATGGCACAGGAGAATTTTAGGATATTTTTCGTGGAATGATTGGGTACTCGAGGTGTAATATGTTTTCATACTATGAGATTGGGGATCAGGTACAGTGATTCGTGTGTTATATGGAGTTGGAGACTGGGAGCTCTCAGGTACAGACTATGTGGTGGTTGTGAATAGTGTGTATCGGCACCGTTTAACGGCTATTGGGATTTGGAGACCCGAGTGGATCTTTCTTTTCTTGATATATTAGATTTTGGATTTGATATTGGGGTGTAGACTAATTGTATCAGTGTTGGGTTATTCTAGACTATTGTGTTGTGGGTTATGTCGGAAAATACCACAGGTTGCGTGGCGGAGTGCATCAGATTATATTCTAGAAGAGTGGTTGTGTTCCAAAGACCAGTGGATGGCTGGGAAGGATTGTTTTTCTTAATTGGGACTTCGTTGCGGATGTCAGTGTAGAGGTTCTACCATTGATTCAGTTCCAGTATTGAGGGACACTTTTCGGATGCGTTCCTTGTGGCGGGGCATGTCGCCGGGCGAGACTGTGGATTTCAGTATTTATTTGGTGCCGGGCACCGTATCGTACGACTCTGGTAGGAGTTATAGTAGTGGGAGTAGCGGCTTCAGGCTTCTTGGTATTGAGTTCGTTGGCAGGCCGATGTGGCTACGCTTTTAGCTCGAGCTAGCTTGGTTAGTCACGAGTTGTATTGTTAAGGGACATGTTGATTCGATCATTATTGAACTTGTTAGTGATCTGGGGAGATCTACGAGTTTCTTTTTCTGTGCTGTGAGATGTTATGATTAGTTGGATGTGGGCACATGTGGTGCGGTTTTATTGAGGATTCATAGAGGAAGTCGAACGGGAATAGTAATTGAGTGCTGCTTGGTAAATGGAGCATTGGCTATGGCCTATCAAGTTGTGTGACGTATGTTATTTGTTTCACCATGAGTGTAATGAATTGCTTTGGTTTCAGACATCAAATGTGCGCGGCTGTCGATTTTGATCATAACGACTTGAGTGCTTCATATGTTACAGTGTTTGGATAGGATCGTGCATTGTGTTCTGTTTTATGACCTTTCGGGGGTAGATTCATGTGTTCTGTTCTATGATGTGAGACGGGGTCTCATCCTAGTGTTGTGATGGTACGGATGAGCTTGAGGTACAACTCTTTCGTTTGAGTTATTTGTCATGATTTGAGTATGTTCAGACCGTTTCTTATTGGTACGTGTATTATGCAAGTTGTGGCTTAGGCCTGTATTGAGATGTCATATCACCAGAATGGTGTGTTGGGTTCGAGGTGATCATTTGAGTCATTAATGAATTTGAACAGATGTGATTTTAGCTTGTTAGAAGGATAAAAATCAAGGTCTAGTCCGGAAATCTGTTGTGGTATTAGTCAAAAAGGAAGTGGCTTCACGTATGGTCGATCTGAGGAATGGTTGCGGTTTATCGTGTGTTTTGATTATCGTTGGAAGTATATGGAAGTGTTGGAATAAGACTTTAGCTAATAATAGGTTCCTATCGGTAATTGAGTATTATGGGCAACTGTTGTGAATAGAGACTATCGTTTCGAGTGTTGGATTGTGTGGTATATTGTATGATTTCACCTGAGGTTGCAGGTGTGGGTTATTACAGCTGGTTCGGGTTTATTTTGGGTATGATTTCGGAAAGTGCTATGTGGTTCTACGGTTTATTGTCTAGATGGAATGTGAAATTTAAGTTGTGTTGTATTATCGGACCTATGTGAGATAGGGTGACGTGGGATCACCCCGGGTATATGCTTTGTAAGGTCATTCAGCTATTGGGTTGCATCTAGTACAACTCTGGGTACACTCGAGGACGAGCGTTTGTTTAAGTCAGGGGGGATGTGACGACCCGACCCATCGTCTCATGTGTTACTACTTCGTTTTTCCCGTTTATCGCTTCTTAATATTTCGTTATCGGTATGTGGTGTGTTAGAGTTGATTTGGAATGGTTATGATAAGATATGAGACACTTAGTCTCTTTAAGGAAGGCTTAAGTTGGAAAAGACAACCGGACGTTGACTTATGAGTTAGAAGTTTCGGATGTGATTTCCGGTGATTCGGTTAGCTTCGGGGGATGATTTTTGACTTAGGAGCATGATTGGAATTAATTTTGGAGGTCCGGTGTAGAATTAGGCTTGAATTGGCGAAGTTAGTATTTTGGCGAATTCCGGATGATAGGTGAGATTTTGATCAGAGGGTCGGAATGGAATTCCGAGAGTTGCTGTAGCTTCAATATGTGATTTGTGATGTGTGTGCAAAATTTCAGGTCATTCGGACGTGGTTTGGTCGGGTTTTTGATCGAAAGTGTATTTCGGAAGTTTTTAAGAAACTTAGGCTTGAATCCGATGTGATTTAATGGTTTTAGTGTTGTTTGATGTATTTTTAATAATTGGAACTAGTTTGTATGATGTTTTGGGATATGTTGGTGCCTTTGGCTGAGGTCCCGGGGGCCTCGGGGTGATTTCAGATGGTTAACGGGATGAAATTTGGAGTTTAAAGGCTGCAGAAGGATCTGGTATCTGGTATTTCCACTTCTGCGGAAATGGACCACAGAAGCGGTCCCGCAGAAGCGAGAGGGGGGCTCGTAGAAGCGAAAAATGGGCCTGGGTGATTTTTCCACAGAAGTGGACACGTTTACGCGATTGGTTGACCGCAGAAGCGGTCTTGGGGAAAAGTTGAGGAACCGGCAGAAGCGGATAAGTAACCGTAAAAAAGGTGTCGCAGAAGCGACAAAAAGGACCGCAAAAGCGGAAAGAGCTGTTCAGAAGGGGGTTTTTATTTAGTATTTCATCCGCGAGCTTGGGATATTTTTCACCATTTTTGAGCAAGCTTTGAGGCGATTTTGAAGAAGGATTCAAGGAGGAATGATTAGAGGTAAGTTCCTTGGCCTAAATACATGAGATTATGTTAGATTTAACATGGAAATTGGTTGAAATTCATTAAAAGGGGTAAAGCTAGGGCTTGAGTTTTGATATTTCAAATTGGGATTTGATAGGCCATTTGAGCTCGGATTTGGGAGTTCTTGGCATGTATGGACTCGTGGCGAGGCGATGAATTCGGTAATGTGAATTTTGTAATTTTTCGGGAAGCGGGCCCGGGGCTCGGGTTTTGCTAGTTTTGAGATTTTTGCTATTTCTCGATTGTTTTCGATTGGGTATTGTTCCCGTAGCATATTGTGATGTATTCGCTCTGATTTTGGTTGGATTCGACGCGCGTGGAGGCCGATTTGAGGGAAAAAGGTATCGCGAGCTAGAGATTTCACCGGTTCGAGGTGAGTAATACTTCTAAATGATATCCTGAGGGTTTGAAATCCCTGATTTGCACATCATAGTGCTGTATTGAGGTGACTTGCATGCTGGATAGCGAGCGTGGGGTAGAGCACCATTGGGGATTGTGACTTGGTCCGTCCCGATTGATGAAATTACTTGTTATCATCATGATTTGGGCTGATTTCCATGTTTTGGGCTTTGTGCCGATTAGTTGAATCCTTTAGGGATTATTATCACTGTTTCCATGATACTTAGCATTTTAAATGATTTCAGTCCTGAGTTAAATACTATTTTGAAATGTCTAGTCATAGTTCTAAGGTTTTAAAAACTTAAACTATATTTCTAACGTTTGGAGTTGAGAACTATTACTTGACATCGCCCTAGTGGCTCACATGCATATTCTGGACTGAGGATGGATCGGGTTGCACGCCGTAGCGGTGTGATATTGATATTGCGCTTGGGCTGTAGGAGCCCCTCCAGAGTCTGGACCCCCACAGTGAGCGCGGGTACCCAAACGGATCGGGCTATACGCCGCAGCGGTCATGTGCATTGCATTACATTCATGCATTAGTTCCTGTTTGTACTACGTGTCATGACATTTAGCACTCTCATTTCATTGGCATCCATGCTACTTCGTGCATTGTTTACTGGATACCCTGGTGTTATTTGTTGGTGGAGTGCTGTGCCCGAGGGGCTGACTTATGTGCTGACTTGCACTATCTAATAACGCATTCATATGCTTGACTGTTGGAAAAAAGATATTTTTAAAAGAGGTTTTAACTGAACCAGATCTTTCTAAAGGATTTTCACGGTTTTACTATTTTCTCAAAGGGTTGCACTGCCCTATATAACGTGATGGAGTGCTTTACGTGTTTTTTTTACCGCTCAGTTATTCTTTACTCTTATTACTCATTGAATTGGAGTACTCACTTTATTCCCTGCACCTCGCGTGCATTTGAAGGTATTTTTCACCTGGTAGCGGGTTATTAGCGGATGGAAAGGTATTACTATTGTAGCTGAGCAAGGTGAACGCCAGCGTTCGCGGCACCGGACTTCATCTTTTGATTTCAGATTTTATTTTGTATATTATTATTGGCCCAGTAGTTGTGTTCAGTCTTCTTTAGATGCTCGTGACTTGTGATACCCCGGTCGGATTGTGTTGGGTTGTATATATTGATTATTATTGTTATTAAGTTGCACTTATCTATTCATTTATGTTTAAAATTTTTGAAAGGGGTGTCGTTGTTCTGTTTGCTGGCCTTGTCTTCACAAGAGGTGCCATCACGACTAGGTTTGGAAATTGGGTCGTGACACCTAAAATCCATCTTCCTTTACTGTTGCGGAACACTCCCCCAATACCCACTTTATTACCTTCATTTTTAAAAGCACGATCCGTATTTAGTTTGTACCAACCGTGTTGAGGGGGGTGCCATTTTATATTGATGTTGGATTTGTCCACGGAGGTTATGCCAGTGGAGTTGAAATAAAAGAATTCAGAGGCTAGGTTAAAAATGTCTTTCATACGAGGGGAGTAGTGTCTATTGTTGATATTGTTATTGTTTCTATTGATCCAGATTCCCCATAAAAGGAAAGGGAGGAGATTGATCCAAGGAATTTTTAGTGGAATTGGATTTATGTCTCTTAGCTTGGTTAGCCAATGTTTGTCCATGTCAGTGTTCATGTTTGTGATATTGAGCTGTCTCCATATCGTTGAGACTATGAGACAAATGAAGAAAATATGAGTGATTATTTCCTCTTGGTTTTTGCAACTGGGGCAAGTGGGATTTATATTGATTCTAATATGGTGAAGATAAGAACGACAAGGAATCTTGTTGTGGCTGATTTGCCAAAAGAAGTATCTTATTTTATTAGGGCCAGGAAGTTTCCATATCCACTAAAAGTCTTTGTTACTAGTGTTCCCTTTTATTAGTAAGTTGTAGCATGATTTTGAGTTGAATATCCTATTTGGGTTGAGACTCCAAAGGGGTTTATCCATGTTATGGAGGGGTTAGGGGAATAGAATTAATTTTGTCCAAGATAGAGGAGGGGATGGTGAAGGAGATTTCCTGAAAATTTTATGTACCTTTGTGGTATAGTCTCTTAATGGGGAGATTAGCTTCATTTTTGTTTAGAGGGCCCTCAATACTATCTCTAAGTGATGTGAGTTATGGGATCCATTGAGTTTCCCAACTATTAAGGTTAGAGCTTTTACTCGGAAGCCATTGAATACCTTGGTTGCAGATTTCCCAGCATGTAATAATACTTTTCCAAATGAAGGAGGTATGTTCGTGCTAGGAGGTTTGCCCATGGAGATGAGGTTTTTTTAATGAGTCTCCAAGCGAGACTACTCAGTAAAACTTTATTTTTTGAAAAGGCATCTTTCATTCCTAGACCTCCTAGACTATTAGGCTTGGTGACAGTCTTCCAATTTACAAGGTGAAGTTTTTTATGATTAGAAGTAGTGCCCCAAACAAAATTCCTTTGGATTTGATCAATATTCTTAAGGTTTTTTTTGGAAGCATAGTATATTGCATAGCATGGTTTGGAATAGAGTTGAGGGTGAAAAAGGCAAAGGTAGTCCTACCAGCTATGTTTAGAAAATTTGTTTTCCGATTTGAAAGTATGTCCCTCATTTTGTCAATGATAAATTGGTAGTCTTTTGCTTTGGGGGCATTATTGAGAATTAGAAATCCCAAGTAATTACCAAATTTGTTGGCTATTTTGATGTTAAAACCTGAAGCAATTTCTTTGGTAACTTCAGTAGAACAGTTTTGGGAGAACAAAATCTTTGATTTCTCCCCGTTGATCTTTTCGCCAGACATGTTGAAAAACATATTAAGGCAATCTTTGATGGATTGAAGGTTACTTTTATTAGCCTTTGCCATGAAAATAATATCATCTGCAAAAAACAAATGAGATAGGCTAGTATTGTGGTTGTTTAGTCTAATGGGGTCCTAAAGGTTGGTGTCAACTTGGTGACTAATAAGTCGGAATAACATTTCCATACACAAAATAAAAATATAAGGTGATAAAGGGCAGCCTTGTCTGATTCCCCTACTTGGAGCAAAGAAGGAGGTTTTAGTGCCATTTACCAAGTTGGCAATATTGCTAGTGCTGATGCAATTCATAATAAGATTTTTAATTTTTGGAGGAAATTGGAAGTAGGAAAGAGTTAAATAGATAAAAGACCATTCCAATATGTCAAAGGCTTTTTCCAAATCTAATTTTAGAATCATGTAGCCTTTTTTTCCTCTCATTTTTTTAAAATGGCACATCATTTCTTGGATCATGATGTCATTATCGGAAGACCTTCTTTCTTTTAAGTAGCTAGCTTGGAAAGGGCTAATAATGTGATTGAGAAAAGGTTGGATTCTATTGGCAATGGTTTTGGTAATGATTTTATAAATAGTATTGCATAGTCCTATGGGCCTAAATTTTTTCAGATTATTGGTATTTGGATCTTTGAGGATTAAACCAATGTAGGTGTTGTTGATATCAGCAGGTAGAGATTGAGTATTAAAGACTTGGATACATAAATTTATAACTGATTTACCAATAATGTTCCAATATTTCTGATATAAAAAGAGGTGTATGACATCTGGCCCTGGGGATTTGAAAGGTTTCAAGGAAAAGACTGCCTTGTAGATTTCTCCCTTTGAAAGGTGATTGTCCAGGGTAGAGAGATCAAGGTTTTTGAAGGATTTTGAATTATTTTTTATAAGAACCCAATTGGAAGTGGAGTGATTAGTTTTAAAGGCAATCTCAAATTAGTTGAGAGTGTGGTCTAGGATTTTGTTGGGTTCATTGATCCAATTACCAAATTCGTCTTTGAAAAAAATGATTTTATTTTTCCTGGCTCTGTTGGTTGCGCTTATATGGAAGAATTTTGTATTTGCGTCACCTTCTTGAATCCAGGATATTCTGGCTCTAATTCTCCAATATTCATCTTCTAATTTAAGAATCTCTTTATACTCTTGTTGAAGATTTGATTCTAAATTCTGTAAATAAGAATTAGAGTTATAGTTATTAGAGCAATGGATGCCGTTTAGCCTAGCAATAATCCTAGATTTTTTACGACAAATGTCTCCAAAATGCTTCCTACTCCACTGTATGATATTACTTTTAATGTTTTGGGAGCTATGAATATAATTGGAATTACTCCAACTGTTTCTAACTAAGTTTATAAAGTCCGGATGACGACACCAAAAAGTTTCTAGCCTAAAAGTTTTTTAAAGGTGTTACATTTTATAGGGTTACAAATAATCAATAAGGGGTTATGATCCGAGTGTGTTCTAGGTAGATGGGTAATGAAAGCCTTGGGGAAAGATTCAATCCATTCCTTATTGGAAAATACCCTATCTAATCTTTCTATAATGAGGCCTTTGTTTTTTTTCTTTTATTAGACCACGTAAATTTAATAACCTTCGAAGCCAAGGTCGATTAGATTACAGTGGTTAATAAAGTCCCATAGGATTTTTGCTCTATTTTGATTAATGATTCGGCCACCAAGTTTCTCATCAGATCATAAGACTTCATTAAAATCACCCCTTATTAACCAAGGGCCACTAATTTTACTTTGCGTGTCTAATAAATTATTCCACATAGTGTTCCTAACTTTGCTATCTGTACTAGCATAAATGGAGTAAAATATCAAGATTTGTTAAGGGATAGTACCTCAATTGTGGCACTAATTTCCTGGCTTCTACACACAAAGCTATGGACTATAACCTTGTTGTGATCCCACAAGATCACCATACCTCCTGACTGGCCATCTGTTTGGATCTCTATGAAATCTGTGAATCCAAAGGGATTGAGGAGAGAGAGGTGACTGTCCATCTTGGTTTCCAAAAGTGTAGCCATGCTAGGATGATGAGTTTCTATAAGACCCATGAAGCTTAACCTAAAACTTTCATTGTTACCCCCTCGTATGTTCCAAATTATGAACGTGGTTGATCTATTCATGTTTAACTGTGGGTTGTTCAGGTCTCTATTCTCCCTCATTCTCCTTGGAAATATGGGATTCCTCCTCTGAAAAGGAACGCGAATCATTGCGTGCTTTCCTACGGTAGGGTCTGGTGGGGGTCTTGTGTCCATTGTGCACTTCTATAGTGCCAATGGACAGTAAAGAATCTGCTTCTGCTCTTGCCTCTCCATAAATAGAAAGATTTTTAGCTCGTCTAGGTTTTAATCCTCGACCACATTTTGTGGGATCAAGTTTACTGGATCGATTTCTTCCTCCATTGCCTGCTCCATTTGGTTTTGGTTTTGATGAGGGGGAGGGGTTTGCATGGCTGGAACAACTTGTACTTCTGGAGGTGGTGGAGGGGTTTCATGTGCAATTCAAGGTATGAATACTGGGTTCATGGTGGTTAGAAACTCCGGTGTAAAGAATGGTAGATCCACAGTCGGAGTTGGGTTCTAAATTTGGACAAGGTTTGGAGGCATATTCCAGTCCCCCCTCATTGCATGGATTTGGTTGGTGGTTAGGTTTGGGGCTATGGGGTTTAGGATATTGTTCAACCGTATTTGGTTGACATAATTGTTCATCGCCATGCGAACTCCTTTGGATATCAGTTGAGCAATGTAGTGAGAATTTTAGATCACTATCATAGTTTCCCTCCCTTCCAAGGTGATGTTGAAGGAGGGTGCATGGCCTAGAAGCCCCATTTCCACCCACTATAATGGTTGATGATTCTGGGGAAGAGGAGGTTGGATTAGTATTCTCCTTGGTTGGTTGTTTTGGTTTTTGTTCTGGTAGTTTTGAGGAGGATTGGGTTCCATGTTTGAGTTGAGTGTTATTCTTTGGAGTTGGATGAGACGATGATGTTTTCTTGTTGAGATTGGGATTCTAGGCATTTTTGATGGAGTTTGGATGATTTAATGGGGACAGAGCAGTAGTCAAATTGGTAGAGTTAATGCTACCTAGGATCTCAATGATTGCTAGATTTTCCTTCATGTAAATTGAATGGCTTGGCGTGTATTTAATAGAGATTTCCTTGTTCATGAGGGGATTGGGATGGTGTGTCTTTTTGTGGGGAATATCAATGTCCATTTGCTCATTGGCTTGATAATCTTTTGACAGATGGTTGTTGTCAGATTTTGCATGCAAGGGAGAGGAGTTGGTTGGGTCATTGTTGCACGTTAGAGGGGTGTTAAGGGTAGGGTTGATAGGATTTTCGTTGGTGGGGGGAGTGTTGTAAGGTAGGGTGGTATTATTGGAGCTATTAGGGTTTGATTGGGTGAGAGGTATGGTGGGTGTAGCCGGTAAGGGGAGAGTTTGAGTGTGTGGGGGATAGGTGGGCCCATAGTATTATCTAATATTTTATTAGTAGTATCTTTATCGCTGATATTAGGAATTTGATTTTTTTAATAGGATTATTATTGAGAATTATGGGAGCATTGTCCAGGTTAATATTGGTAATTGTTGGATTCAGAATATTACTCACGTTAGTAGAGTAATTATCGTTAGAGTTGGTTTGTTCTAGTGGCTGAAGACTACTAGAGGTTTTGCTAGTAGTTTTGCTGTTGTTGGGAGATTGTAATTGGTGAGACTTTGTTTTGTAACAAAACTTTTGAGAGGATAAAAATTTACCTGACTTGGCTTCAAAAATATTAACTCTAATACCTAGTTCCTGAGCTATCTCTGGCAGTTCTGAGGCAATTCTTGGAAGTTCTCTTCTTTTACCTCTTTTAAAGGGGACTGTTTGCCAGAGTCCTTCCAACTTGGTTTGCCCGGATTGAGTTGTTTCTAGGTCCTTGAAGATTGGTTCCTGCCGGTGAATGGTTTTGGATTGATTGCACTGGGTTGTAACATGGCCTAGGTGACCACATGTTGTACATAGTAATTTTTCACCTTCATAATGGATATGTTGTTTATGAGATCCTATGAAGATGAATGGTGTGACAGGTTTGTTTAGAGGGAGTTCCACATATAGGCGAGCATATCTCCCTCGGACGACTGCCGACGTACAAGCATCAATTTTCAAGAGTCTTCCTATTGAGCTTCCTATTTTTTGTAGTATTTCCTTGTTGTAAAACTCAGTGGGAAGTTGGGAAAGTCGGATCCAGATTGCAGTGAAAGATTGTGTTGCTTTAGATGCAACAAAATTTGGAATCCATCGTTGTACTGAGTGGAAGTGACCATAGAAAAACCATGGACTTTTTTGGAATACATTAGCCATGTTCTCTTTTTAATGAATCGAACAATATAGTAGTCCTAGATCAATTAGTGGGAAATTTTCTGATGGTTTCCAAAGATCTATTAACTTTTTTTTCAACAATTCATAAGTGATCCTCTTCCCTTGTAACTTCATGACTAAAGAGTACCTCCATGGAAGGTATATTCTTTGTTTGTCTTCATTCGTAATAGGTATTTAAGATGTTGTAATCATGGGAGGCAATTGTAGGTTTGTATCGGATCTCTGTGCCATAGTGCAAGTCCATTGGGTCTTGTTGAGAAGGTGGTGAAGCATGGGTAAGATCTAGATTAAGACTCATCTTCTTGTTAAGGAGTTTGTCCTTAAATGAAGTAGGATCTTTTGTTATGGATTTGACTTCCATGGGGTTGGTGATTGGGTTGATATCCGGTGGTTTAGGGGGAATTACTAAGGAGTTATGTGTCGGTAGCATTTAGAGGCACTGGTGGTATTTCTAAGGCTTGACTAGAGAGAGAATTCAGAGGTAGAAAATTCAACTTTGAGTTGGATTAACTAGAATGTCCATAAAGGACGTGTGACTCTCATTATCCCATGAGTAATGGGATTAGTAGTTTTCTATATAAAATTATGAAAGTCCAATTTATGCATTTGTCTTCACGGTTTTTTCTTAACATAAGGAAACAGTTTGGTGCTCGAGTATATATATATATATATACACACATCACCAAATAATGAGAGGAAGTTACAACTTCGGATGATCCGCAAGAAAACCAACTTTGTGAAAGTGAGAGTGCAACACAAAGCCAAGAGAGAAAATAAAATTACAAGAAAAGTGTTTCTTGTTCTTCCATCTTTGAGTTGAGATTTTTGAGAAAAATTTCAGCACAATATTTTGTTCAATTTGTTCACCGGTAAGAGTTGATAGCAAGGATCGGTCTTGGTGTAGATACGCATAGAGTCTTCGCACTATAGTAGAAATTTTGAAACGAGACTCTTCTTTACCAGGTACGTCTTAGATTTGATCTTTGACATGTAAATAAATTTTAAACACGAAAAGATCTGCCTAGGATTGTTATTGTCTTCCGTTGCATGTTACGAACACCTATATGCAATCCTTCAGTGGTATCAGAGCCATGGTTTCTTGTGTCTAAAATTTATTTACGAAATTTTTAAGATTATATTTGAAGGGTTCAAACCATAATAGTTGTGTCTTGTGCAATTGTCAAATTGTTGAATGCATATGGATTGCTATTATTTTATTATGAATAAAATATGTATACATATTAGTTCAACTATTGAGATAGTTCGTAACTTAAATTTAAAATTTTTATTAGATACGATGGTAATCTATAATAGGTTATTGAATTCTACTATTATTTTAATTGTTATTAGTTTATGAGATGTTAATTAATAATAATATTCTGGCATGAATTCTTTTTATGTAATATATAAGATAAACATGTTAGAAGTATATTGAATTTTGTTTTTATGTCAAGTGATTGATCATTACATAATTTTGAATTATTTATTATATGTGATGTAAATTAATTTAGGATTAAGCATGTAGACAACTTGAACTAAATTTCGGTGCTATAAAAGATTTGATCATTATGTTATTAAAAGTTGTTTTAATAACAATTCTCTCATACTAAAATTTGAGTTCTTAAATAACAAAATATAAGATATTTTATTGAAATCTATCCATCAAAATAAGTAATTTTATTTATTTCTTGTTTATAAGGAGCGGCCTAACAACCAGGAGAGTTATAATTTGAGAATATATTAAAATTATTTATTGTATTAGATGCATGGATTAAAAAAATTATTTAATTTATACTAAACGCCTGGACTACCCGGGAAAGTATAAAATTTAGTGAGTTCTTTGCTATCATGAAGGTTGAACTCAACTATGCCAATAGGATCGACCTAACTATCAGAGGACTATTTGACATAGAGCTACTTAAGGAAATTATATGGAGATACAATTCGTAGAGTGCCTACCTTTAAAATATATATGAGAAACGACTTAACTTTCAAGGTGCTCATACATATTGTTAAATGATTCCTTTACTCCACTAACAGAAATAGAGATTTCTTAAACTATAATGAAGGTAAATAGATTAAATTAATTAGTGGAAATATCATTTAGATAAAAATCCATGTCTTTATGATATATGTAAATATGTTCTTATATTATTGCCTTTTCTTTTCTATATTTTAGATTTCTTAATATGTCTGTTATATCACTGCGTGAAATACTTGAGACCAACAAGTTGGTAGGACCAAACTTTGATGACTAGTATAGAAATTTGAGAATTGTTCTCATGTATGAAAAGCTCATTTATGTGATCAATAATCCTGTAAAGATAGTCCCACCATAGAATGATGTTGAAGGCACCAAGGTTTATCAGAAATACTTGGAAGAATTCCTTGCTATTAAACACATCATTCTCGCTTCTATGAGTTCTAAACTACAAAGGAAATATCAGAACATGGATCCAACTGCAATCATTAAATATCTAAAGAAAATGGTTGATATATAATTGGACATTGATAACTTTCCAGTTGGACCCCATGTCAATCATGCGATTGATGTTATCGAAAAACTTGAGAAGTTTGGGTACAAGCTTCGTAAAGAGCTTTCTGAAGATTTGATCTTGCCGTCAGTGTATGATGTTTAATGTTTTCACTGTAAGAAGAAAGGGCATTGGAAGAGAAACTGCAAGGAGTATCTTGCAACTCTAAAGGATAAAAAAACAAGGTGAGACACTAATGAAAAATATTTTCAAGGTTTATTTAGCTACTACTAATTCTTCACTGTGGGTATTAGATACTGGTAGTGGTTATGTAACGACCCAACCGGTCGTTTTGAGCTTCGGCGCGTTATTCAGCAGTTTGAGACCATGAGCAGCTTCAACTCAGGTATATTGACTTGTGTGTATGGTCAGAATTAAAATTCAAGAAGTTTGGAGTCAAATTTAAATGAAAATTCTCATTTCCGAAGCTTAAAATTGAAGAAATGAACTAGGATTGAAATTTTGAGTAAACGACCTTGGAATTGGGATCTGAAGGTTCCAGCAGGTTCGTATGATGATTTTGGACTTGGGCGTATTCTCGGATCGGGTTTTGGATAACCCGGGAGTGTTTTGGCACCTATTATGGAAGATAGCATTTTAGAAGAAATTGCATCAGTTTGGCTTAAAATGTATTTCAGTGTTATTGAT